>OY755170.1:18455285-18554718 GCA_963576735.1 Bedellia somnulentella
ACTAAAAAGTGTAAAAAGAAATCAAGGATAGAAGAATTTCGCGCTGGCAGCCATTGACACGGTAGCTCAATTGGCAAGAGCGACGGGGGCGTATACCCGAGGTCGCGGGTTCGAATCCCGCCTGTGTCGAAATTTTTCTTTCCTTTATTTATTCTTTATTTATTAGTAATAATCCCACATGAGGTTTTCATGAACAAAAAGATTTAAATTATGTGATAGTTAGGAGTTTTCAACATTTGCATTCTAGCTGAAAAGATAGACAAGTGGCCTTCCGAATTAGTAAAAAATTCGGAGGTAGGAAACGCAAAACACTACTAAAAAGTGTAAAAAGAAATAAAGGATAGAAGATTTTCGCGCTGGCAGCCATTGACACGGAAGCTCAATTGGCAAGAGCGACGGGGGCGTATACCCGAGGTCGCGGGTTCGAATCCCGCCTGTGTCGAAATTTTTCTTTCCTTTATTTATTCTTTATTTATTAGTAATAATCCCACATGAGGTTTTCATGAACAAAAATATTTAAATTATGTGATAGTTAGGAGTTTTCAACATTTGCATTCTAGCTGAAAAGATAGACAAGTGGCCTTCCGAATTAGTAAAAAATTCGGAGGTAGGAAACGCAAAACACTACTTAAAAGTGTGAAAAGAAATAAAGGATAGAAGAATTTCGTGCTGGCAGCCATTGACACGGTAGCTCAATTGGCAAGAGCGACGGGGGCGTATACCCGAGGTCGCGGGTTCGAATCCCGCCTGTGTCGAAATTTTTCTTTCCTTTATTTATTCTTTATTTATTAGTAATAATCTCACATGAGGTTTTCATGAACAAAAAGATTTAAATTATGTGATAGTTAGGAGTTTTCAACATTTGCATTCTAGCTGAAAAGATAGACAAGTGGCCTTCCGAATTAGTAAAAAATTCGGAGGTAGGAAACGCAAAACACTAGTAAAAAGTGTAAAAAGAAATAAAGGATAGAAGAATTTCGCGCTGGCAGCCATTGACACGGTAGCTCAATTGGCAAGAGCGACGGGGGCGTATACCCGAGGTCGCGGGTTCGAATCCCGCTTGTGTCGAAATTTTTCTTTCCTTTATTTATTCTTTATTTATTAGTAATAATCCCACATGAGGTTTTCATGAACAAAAAGATTTAAATTATGTGATAGTTAGGAGTTTTCAACATTTGCATTCTAGCTGAAAAGATAGACAAGTGGCCTTCCGAATTAGTAAAAAATTCGGAGGTAGGAAACGCAAAACACTACTAAAAAGTGTAAAAAGAAATAAAGGATAGAAGAATTTCGCGCTGGCAGCCATTGACACGGTAGCTCAATTGGCAAGAGCGACGGGGGCGTATACCCGAGGTCGCGGGTTCGAATCCCGCCTGTGTCGAAATTTTTCTTTCCTTTATTTATTCTTTATTTATTAGTAATAATCCCCACATGAGGTTTTCATGAACAAAAAGATTTAAATTATGTGATAGTTAGGCGTTTTCAACATTTCCATTCTATCTGAAAAGATAGACAAGTGGCCTTCCGAATTAGTAAAAAATTCGGAGGTAGGAAACGCAAAACACTACTAAAAAGTGTAAAAAGAAATAAAGGATAGAAGAATTTCGCGCTGGCAGCCATTGACACGGTAGCTCAATTGGCAAGAGCGACGGGGGCGTATACCCGAGGTCGCGGGTTCGAATCCCGCCTGTGTCGAAATTTTTCTTTCCTTTATTTATTCTTTATTTATTAGTAATAATCCCCACATGAGGTTTTCATGAACAAAAAGATTTAAATTATAGAAGAAAGTTGTGTTATTTACACTATTTATAACTCACAAACGGCTGAACCAATTTGACTGAAAAGTAGTGAAGAGGCAGCTTAGAACCAGGAAACTTACGTCACCAATGCTGACGTACAACCTCCGGTAGAAACACAGGCTATGTTATCACGCGTATAAACAGGAGACTTTTTTTCCAAAAGAAAATCTAAACACCCCAAAACAAAGCCAATCAATAATACAGGGAAAAGTCAAGAAAATCCTTACTAATATTATAAATGGGAAAGTTTGTTTGTTTGTTTGTGCCGCTTTCACGCCGTAACTACTGAAACAATTGCTTTGAAATTTTGCAGACGTATAGTTAGTAGTCCGAATTAGATAATAAAGTACTTATTATCCCGGATAAAAATGAAGTTCTCGAGGGAAAACAAAAATATTGTTTGCTTGCTGGATGGATTTGAGATGGCCTTGTGTGTCTTTTAAAACAAGGTAATATATTGCAAACGAATATAAACATGTTAATTTAGAAGCTGAATGATATGATAATGAATCCCCGAAAATGAGGAAATCCCGAGGGATGACGTACAATTTGTTTCATCGTCTAAACTATTTTTGTTTACATCTTCTTATATATTGCAAACGAATATGAACATGTAAATTCAGAATGAATCCTCGAATATAACGAATTCGCAAGTGCTCCCACAGAAGCATCAAAAAACTGTAACTCATATATGGGTCCACATATTGCAGCGATGATATTTTATGGATAGACTTGACATCAGACTCTTCATGGTCTATAGTCCTTTTGGAAATATAAAGTGTTTCATCTATTTTCATCAAATTAAATGTACATTCAAATGACAAATTTGTTTGTCAATAGTAAGACTAATAGAAAATAATGTGTATTTAAAAATTTTACGTAACGGTAACGTCCCCTTGGCGTAGCGGTATAACTAACTCCTATATATATTTATATAACTAACATGAATCAATCGTCCCGGGTTCGAAACCCAGGTGACTCAAGCTTTTTGTAGATTTTTTGTTGTTGTTGTTTTAGCTTAGAATAGCAATATATATAATAATAGCAATCACTATCCCTTCACTTCAGCTATTATTTTGGATGGAGATCCACCACTAACCATCCCCATATTCCAGAGCAATCGTTGCAAGCACTCCCACTAACACCAACAGACAGTGTAGCTTTAGCTTTAGCGACCACGATTGTGACGCAAGTTGCATAATTGTCGCTGTCAAAAGTGTCAAAACGCATACAAATTTATGACATTGACAGCGATAATCGTGCAACTTGCGACACCATCGTCGGTCGCAAAAGATACGTAATCAGGGGGCCAGGCCGCCGCGGCGCCAAACTACTATCCGTATCCGTACTTACTAACGATATTCTCATTTCTGAACTTGGTACAAATAGAAACTTGGTACAAAATGGTTAGTTTCATGATTCTTCTGAACAATTAAAAAGGCTTTTTTGGAACTCAACCCCTAAGGGGTTGAAATAGCAAATGAAAGTTAATATTAATATTTTTGTCATTTTTGTATCTAGAAACATAAAACTTGGTGCGATTGAATTAATGAAATTCATCTATCAATCATGCATGAGTATATACTTAAGGCCATAAATCCCATAAAATGGAGCCATAGCTTCAGATATAGTAATTCTTCATCCACTTTTGTAAATAGATTAGATAAAGGGTAGGAAGTTAAATAAAGGTTGTAAGTGATAGGTCACCAATTACATCACTCAACAATCACTTAAAAAGCCTCAATGTCCTTTATATCCTTTACAACGCCCGCGGCAATATAAATAGGTATTAAAAATAGAAGTTTGTGATAGTGTTTCGGTATTTTGGATTTAAACCGGATACAAAAAATGTAGTCCACAAGTGTAGACGAAGTCGCGGGCAAAATGCTAGTAGACTATAAACAAAATACTACGATGATATAAATAATAAGAAAATGTTACTATATCTCCAAGTTCATATTGCAGTGTTATCATAAATAATATAATAACATATAATTCCAATTTAAACAGAAAGTATCCATATTGCTTACAAGTATCTCCAAATGAATCTTGCTGCCTGTTCTTTGTATGACTCTTCAAGTGAGAACATATATCCATATACTCACACCATAAGCTCCCAGTGGGGTAGGCAGACACTATGTATGGTCCTGCCAAATCTCAGCTATACAGCTCAGCCATGTGGGTTCCTCACGATGTTTTTCCCTACCGTTAACAACCATGATAACCCCACATATGACTTTAGAAAAGACACATTGGTGTAGGCTCCACTCGTGGTTCGAACCGACACACGCCTGTCTGCATGACGGACAGGAGTTCTAATCCATTGAGCTATCACGGTAAAAGTATATAATTCAATAGTTTCTTTATCCGTACATTATATTATAGAGATAGTGTAAACATTTGTAGCTACAATAAATTATATAATACCATGATCGCTGTTTGCACAACATGTTCATGACAAAAAGAAAAGCACATTTGCTTATGAATAAAAGAACCGGATACCTCAAGTTTCCACTTTGTCCAACACACAAAGGTTTTACTAAACTGAATTAATGCCTATTGTGATTTATGTTATTTCATAGTTGCAATGCTCTATTATTGGATACATACAATTCTTATCGTCACCCTAGATAAGTGAATGAAACGCAATGCTAATATGTTCCGAATAGATAACCTAATTTGATAAGCTGCCAATAATAAATAAGTGAACACGTCTTGGCAGTTGTGAAATACTTGTTTTAATAGGAAAAGCTACATATAAGAAAACGTATTCACTCAAATACTATTAAAATACATATTAAAAATAAAAAAGCGAAGGATACTTATTCAAATAGTTCAAGAAATGCGAGAAGTTTATATGTTACGGGACATTATATAGCCCATTTCACTGAAAAAATTAACTTTCCATATTTTTTTTTGTATAGATTTGGGAACTCAACAATGAGGTATACTGTGCATGTGCATGTGTCAGAGTAATCGGGGAAACACAGACTGGTTCCATGGCTTTTATTTTTGTTCTTGGAAGACTGTTTCTGTCAGAATCGCGTGAAACTGGATTCATCATTGCATCGTCCGCGGAAGAGTTGCAAGAGAGAATGAATATTGCATGTGTGACTTTTGAAAGAAAGGGAACAACGAATTCCCTGGTTTTTGAGATATAGGAGAATTTGACATAATGCGTGATTGAGAATGATAGTAAGAAATTGGGACAAGTGGATGAGTTTGTATAACTGGGAAGTTTGTTAACTAGGGATAGAAAGTGGGATGAAGATTTCGTAAGAAGACTGAAAAAGGGAAATGCGGTTATCGGAGCACTGATAACTCTGATGTCTAGTCAGTCGGTGTCCGAAATGGCAATGCATGATGCTGTTCTAGTATAGTATGGCAGCGAAGTTTGGGTGTGGCAGAAGAATGATGAGAGCGGTAATGCAGTAGAGATGAGGTTCCTCAGAAAATATTGTAATGTAGGGTAATAGAGTTTTTCACTCTATAGTGTGCTGGTGCGGTGTGAAAGATGATGGTCTGGGAACCTAGAGAGGATGAATGATTTTTAGATCAAATAGTCAAATGTGGCACGCTCACCCTCATTCCCTTTGTTCAAATGACGCACATGCATCTATAAATAAACCAGTGAGTGGTTTATTTATGAAAAGGTTAACGGTACAGAAATACTCATTGGAGTACGCCTTTGAGAATTTCAACCCACACCCTATTAGCATTATAAATATAGACGAAATTCGAGAGGTTTGCGAGAATCGTTCAAAGTATCGGCGATCGATAGTCCCTGCCTACACCGCTCATAGTTCACATCGCTACCAAGTTTGTCCCATGTATTGACTTTTATTTTATAACTAAATTCTAATTTGTTTTAGTTTTTTGTGTTTGTATATTTTATTCCTATGGAACCGACATTGTTATATGTGACAGGTTCTGTAGCGACGCGCTATCAGTACACAATGACCCGCACTAAATAGAAACGCTGACAGTGCAAGAAGAATCACATTCCACAGCAACACGTTACCAAGCAATGTAGGTTATCAAGAATCGCCATACAATTTCTACATCGCGGTATCGAAGTTTCTAAAATACTTAGCATAATATGCATAGCATACCATATAAATAAGTTCCAACTTAATACAGCTGGACCGCGGTCCCCAGGCACACCACCGCCTGGCGGAAGATATTCCCTTTTCCTCCACATTCCTAAAATACAGAGATTGTTGTCCCAATTGATAAATTCAGTAGCAAGATAATAATGCACATCATCTTAACCAGACCTTAGGGCTATCGGAGTTAGAAGCCGGGCTGGCGTACCACCTCGTCATCAGCCAATTCGCGGACTCTACCCAGATTTCTTCCCATAAATCAGGAGTCCAATAATAATGAAGGAATATCACCTTCGCCAGACCTTAGGCCTGTCGGAGCTAGAAGCCGGTTCCCGCACGCCGGGCCTGCGCTCCGTGCTGTGCGACCTGACGCTGCTGGCGTACCACCTCGTCATCAGCCACTTCGCCGGCTCCCGGGGAGACCTCGCCGTGTGCGGTGAGATACTACGCCGGGAACTGCGGGTAAGATTCATAAACTAATTTAGGTGCTTCATTCACGTAAAAAAAACAAGGTGCCGATACGTAAAAGGTGTCAAGTTGAAGTTTTCGAATTAACCTGTTTTCGAGGTTCTTAACATAAATTATATAAATAATGAAAAAATAATTTTATGGCTCCGAATAAATAAGGTGTACAGCAATTGCAAGCATATAGCAAATAGTACAATTATGACTTGTCGTAAGGAATACTTACACGAAGATCAATTTAATAATATATAAAACACATGTAATTAACATCCAAGAATATAAGACAAACATTCATAAACATTATGTAAACGATTGCCCTTAGCGGGATTGGAATCCGCGCCCGCTGAATCCAGAAGCTAGCCGCCTACCCGCTAGACCACGGACGTCCACAAACCTCTTGTTACAATACGTCTCACCTTCCTTTTATTCATATCATAAATCAATAGGCTTATACCATTGATGACGTCAATTGTATTGTGAAAAGGAGGTCGATCCCCACCGAAATATACATTTTAATCATGAATATGTATAAAGGTGTTCCTATTTTAATCCTTGGCTCTCATTGATCTTTTATGAAACTCATATTTAAGTTAGTATTTGTACTTTAATTTTCTGTACGACTTAGGTTACGGGATCCAAACTACACGTATACAATGGATCACCTCGATTTTACAATATCTAAACCTCCTTATATTTCTTTAAAAGTGCTTTAGGAATTTCTGATACCTAAGCTCAGCCCCCGTAGCATGAGGCGTGTGAGAGCGTGTAAGTCGCGCGAGAAGTGAGAAACTGACAGATTGTTCATACAACATCTGTCAGTACCTCACTTCTCACGTGACATCTACGCTCTCACACGCCTCATGCTACCTATACAGGCTACACCCTTTTGGGATTGTAGTTGTGAGAGGTTAAATTTAACTATTAAAAGCAACTGCTGTTTTAAGAAAAAACATAAAACCAATTCAGTATTTTTTGTACAGAAATACCCTTGTTTTTTATATGCTTGTTCTTGAAACGGTCAATCTACATTTAATCAAATTTGATAAGGCTGTGTGAAACCTTAAATGTCTTACACATCAATTGCATAACTAAAGATGCAACAAGTGGTTAATCGCCAGTAGTTATAACCGACAGAAGCTCGGTGCACTCTCAAGATTAATTGCGGGGAGGTCAGTGTTAGGGGTGTTGACATGGTTTATAATGAAACGTTGAACATTGCCTTTTAATGAATGTACTCGCAAACTTATTTAGTTAGTTAAACTTTGCGTTCAAACATTGGTGGTTAGTTAAAGTTTGCCTTCACATGGATACCTTTCAAATATAGAGGTTAATTTTGATTTTGATGTATTTTAGCGATTCTCTGAGATAAATAAAAGAAAAGAAAAACAAATAGAGTCTGTAGGTTAGCAATTACTACTTAAAAACTAAGATTAAAGTTCTTTTAAAAATATTAAATTTATTAAGATACTGCACTAACTGTACAGATGAGCAGGAAATATACAAAACATGTTAAAAAAAAAAAAAACATGCACACAAGCAATTACATTAAAAAACGAAAAATATATATAATAATAATAGAAAAAACAATGTTAAACAGAATATATTATAAATCGAACATTCACAAAGAAAGGCCTCTTGCACAGCAAAACGGTGCTGACTCAGCATTACGTTGTGAACTTTGAGAACTTACAACACTGATTCTCTATAATCTATACTTATAATAAATCTGTAGAGAGGTCAATTCTGTACATGAAATATATTTTCAAAATAACTATCAGGTGATGATTAGGGATCGATACTGATGCCAAAAATGCAATCAGTAAAATTTTTGTCTGTCTGTCTGTCTGTCTGTCTGTCTGTCTGTCTGTCTGTCTGTCTGTCTGTCTGTCGGTTTGTATGTTCCTTATGGAAACAAAAACTACTCGACGGATTTTAACGAAACTTGGTACAATTATTCTTCATACTCCTGCACAGGTTTTTGTATACTTTCCAGCAGAGTAGTAAAGGGGAATTTCGGGAAATCTTGGAAAAACGGGACAAGTTACTCCATTTTTTAAACTTCCGTCACGGTGCAGCCTTAATGGTTAAAGTTACATAAAATGTATGTATGGAAGAAAAAATCTTCATAAAATTTTCTAAAAAAAAATGTTCAACAGCATATGTCTATCTTTTATGGTTGACTCACAATATCACGTGTAACTTCTGATAGCTTAGTAGTTCGGAGTATTCTGATTATATTTGTTTACTCTTACGTTTATAATACTCTCACTCATCCCTAATTTAAAAAAGGTAACATTATTACCTATTCAATAAAAAAAATATCATAGAAATCAGTAGAGAAACAGCGAAATTACACATGAAATAAGCCATCGCGCCCGTGACCAAAACCAAATAATTACTAATTTACATATTAAATACTAGATGGCGCCAGTAGTTGTAGTTGTTATAGTACTTCATTGCGTTTTACTCAACTCAACTTCAACTCATTCTAAAAATTAGTTTATGTTCGAAAATACTAAACCGTTCATATGAGCGCTTTCACAGAAATCACAAAGCTACACTCAGGGGCTGGAAATAAAAACTTCCCTCCATCCTCACTTTGTAGTTTTTAACAGCGCAAACCTCATACAAAAGCGCGCTGTGATTTGCATATTCACCAATAGATGGCACTTTCGGTAATTGCTACATCGCGGTATGATTGCTTCTTTATTAGAGTATATAAACCAAAAAATTCTTTGTGTCATAGTTTTATGTCAAGGTGTGTCATGGCATGGATAATGTTATCATTATGTTATATTATCGTTGTCATGATAAACGTACGTACGATACAATAGATTAGGTAAGTATTGTACATGTAGGCGTATATTTATGGTATTAGAGCTTCGGTTCGGTCGGGTGAATCCTTCGAAGTTCGAAGTAGTTCGAACCGAAATGGCGTTAATTTGGCAACATAAACAGCAAGTTCAACTTGCCAAGTTGTATTGTATGTTGTATATCTCACTCTTTTTAATGAGTATTGAGTGAGAGCCTTCATGAGGTAGCCCTCATTTGAGGCGAGGTAAAGAGAATGAATGAAATGAAACGGGTCAACAGTGAGGCACGCGTAATGTTGCCGCTTTGCACTGATGAATGAGGGAAAATGAGTTCTAATGTTTTATACTTGGTATTTTTTTATAAATAAACTTAAGGGCATCCCCGCATTTTGCAGCTATTGCGCTCACTCTTACGTCAAATTTACTGAGAGTGACAGGGACGGAAAAAACGCGCGCGCAGGATAAATGTAGTTTATTTAGTTTTATTGAATAACTATAATGTTTAAATGAAAAGTTAAACATCAAAGTTACAGATGTTAAAGCTACGCGTATGTAGACACATGAGTTCACATGTATGTTATGCCAGTGGAGCCTATACGGTTTTTATGAAATTAAAGCATGTTCCAATTCAATTTTTTTCATCATATTTTTCAGCAATTTATTAAAATGTTAAACATCAAATTTTAACACCATGAACTAATCACCAACATATATTTTATTCATGTCATATCAATATCATCAAATCAGACTTTATAGAACTTCCAAACAATCAATATCAACCTATTTTTCCGGGGACGCCCTTAATTAAATTATTCAAAATTTGTAAATTGAAACAAACTTTCTATAACTGCTTTATTAGTTCTTTTACTCACTTCGGCCCATTAATATCATTAAGCTATTCTAATTTGCCGTGTAGTGCCGATTTAGATTGCCGTGTAGTGCCGGCTTAGAATGTCGCTACCCCTTTCTACCCACGAGTGTCGTAAGAGGTGACTAAGGGTATGGGGCCTTAAGTGGTTTTTGGGCGATGCGGTTGGAAACCCATCACCAACTATACTACATTTCTGCCATCTACTCCCTATCAATATCCAAATGTGGCTGAGGAGATTCTAGCTCTGCAGCTCTGGCTACCCCGTTTTGGGATTTATGGCCGTGAGTATATGTATGTAAGCTAATCTAAGGTAAAATTAAATGGGTAGTATTTGTAAGAAAACGCTAAAATAAACTGACTAATCAATCCATCAAACTGACCCGACTCCTTCAACCGCGACACGAGTATAATGTATGTATGGACTCAACATTTAAATAGTCGGTAACTCACTCACTCACTTTGGTCTATTCGAGTGCTGCCTCGACTCGCGCCTCGAAAAAGTGAGGAGCTACGTGAGGTGGTTTATATTTCAAATACGAGAACTCCCTCATTTTCTCGCGACGAGTAACTCAAACGAGGTACCTCACGAGTGAGGGGTTATCACTAAGCAAGAAGGCTCTCTATTTCCAGTGTATTTCTTTACTCTATGGCTACACTATTCAGGAGTGCTCTAAGTAGTAATCATTGCGCTAAATTTCACAAATCTTGAGCAGTGTTTGAAGAAACCTCAGATATTAATAAAACAACGCTACCCGTGCGAAGCTGGGCCGATCCACTAGTCTAAATAAATATAAATATCTATACAGGCAAAACATAAATTATTAGTTTCAACCCCAAAGTATAGCAAAACAAAAAGGGAATTTATTCACGACTGGTGCAACAGCGTGTATGATATCACACGATGTTTCTTTGCTATCCCTTTGTACAGAATAAACAATTTTCTTACTTTTCGAATACTCCAACTAAGCTCTATTTCGCAGATCTACCCCCACGGCGTATGGTTCCTGCTGTTCCAAGGTCGCTTGGAGTTCATGAGAGGAGAGTTCGAAGATGCTATCTTCACTTACAACCGCGCCATCGAAAGCCAGGACATGTGGAAACAGTTCCAACACGTTTGCTTCTGGGAGATCATGTGGGTCAACGGGTACGTTGTATTTTGTTTGGTTTTTACTGCTATGCTGTGTCGGGTCCTCGCACTTTATTTTCTATACTACATTGTATAACTACAGACTGAAAATGTATAAATATTATTTAACGAATAAAAAGCTATTACTCATTTGTGATATATAAAAAAATATCAATCCCAACCCTAATTTCTTCCACGTTCAGAAAAAAATAAATATTTGCAAAATAAAGAGTACTGTTTAAGACTATCACTAAAATTCTATCAATAAAATATAATACAATATAATATTCCTTGAAAGGCTTATAAAAGCTTCTAATTCTAACAAGACAATTAAGCAAATCCCTACATTCCAGCATCCAAATGCAATGGCGCGAAGCAGCGTTGTACGCCAACATGCTGATAGAAGAGAGCAGCTGGTCCCGAACCATCTACTCGTACACTCGGGCCGCCATGCTGCTCCAGATGGGAGACCAGATGTCCACGAACGAGAAACAGCATTGCGGCGATCTGATGAGGTACCACTTGCTGCGTTCATTGTTTGATACAGGATTAGTAGCTAGAAAGTTAGAAAGCAGCTGGTCCGCACCATCTACTCGTACACTCGGGCTGCCATGCTGCTCCAGCTGGGATACCAGATGTCCACGTACGAGAAACAGCATTGCGGCAGGTTTAAGATCTGTAATAAAGCATATCGACTGTTAATTTGGACATGAAAGGCTTAAAACTTTATGTTTGTCAAAGAATATGTATTTGATTTAGATTATGTGCTGTTAAAACTTATTAACTTCATCAAAAAATCACTATAGTTTAGACTTCAATACCAGAATTAACGTTAATAAGACAAACATGCTATGACGTTTGTCACTTACTGCCAATGTATAGATTCTGCATCTATGGTTATATAGGCTAATATAGAGATTTTTGTCAATTTTCTACCTAGAATTCATCTATCAACCATTCATGAGTATATACTAACTGCCATAAAAGGGTAGCTCAGGTTCATCCGCTCTTGGAATTAGATTGGGGAAGAGGTAGTTAAATAAAGGTTGTTAGTCACTTAAAAAGTCTTAATGTCCTTTATATCCTTTACAAAACGCCCTCGGGAATGTAAATATAAAAGACAAAAGTGGAGATAGTGTTTCGGTATTTTGGATGTAAACTGGATGCAAAAAATTAAGTCCACGCGGACGAAGTCGCGGGCAAAAAGCTAGTCACGAAATAATATATTTATAGTTGTCACATTGACACGGTAGCTCAATTGGCAGAGCGACGGGGGCGTATACCCGAGGTCACGGGTTCGATTCCTACCTTTGTCTAAATTTTTCTTTCCTTTATATATTCTTTAGTTATTAGTAACTAGTGGATCGTCCCAGCTTCGCACGGGTAGCGTTGTTTTTTTAAATATCTGAGGTTTCTTTCTTCAGTCACTGCTCAAGAGTTGTGAAATTCAGCGCAATGTTTTCAATTTATTAAATTTATAGCACTCCCTAAACAGTGTAGTTTGGTGATTTTGAATGCGCTTTAATGAACGGTTCAGTTTTTCCGTTTAATAGCAAATTTTGGAATAAAACGCTATGAAGTATTTATAACAATCTAAAAAATAAATCATTACGTGTTGTAGGATGCAACTACTGGCACCATCTAGTATTTTATAAGTAAATAAGTAACGATTCGGTTTTGGTCACGGGCGCGATGGCTTATTTTATGTATAATTTCGGTGTTTCTCTACCGATTTCTATGATTCTTTTTTTATTGAATAGGTAATAATGTTACCTTATTTAAATTAGGGATGAGTGAGAGGTTTACAAACGTAAGAGTAAACAAATACAATCAGAATGTTCCGAACTGCTAAGCTATCAGGAATTACACGTGTTATTGTGAGTCAACCGTAAAAGATAGACATAAACTGTTAAGGATTTTTTTTTAGATAATTTTATGAAGAATATTTCCGTGATACATGATTTCTATGTAAGTTTAACCATTAAGGCTGCACACGCGACGGAAGCTTAAAAAAAGGAGTAACTTCTCCCGTTTTCCCAAATTTTCCCAAAATTCCCCTTTACTACTCTGCTGAAAAGTATACAAAAACCTGCGCAGGTGTGTGAAGAATAATTGTACCAAGTTTCGTTAAAATCCGTCGAGTAGTTTTTGTTTCCATAAGGAACATACAAACCGACAGACAGACAGACAGACAGACAAAAATTTTACTGATTGCATTTTTGGCATCAGTATCGATCCCTAATCACCACCTGATAGTTATTTTGAAAATATATTTCATGTACAGAATTGACCTCTCTACAGATTTATTATAAGTATAGATAATCCCCACATGAGATTTCATGAACAAAAACATTCAAATGATATTTGTAATTGTGTTTTAAAACAAAAAAGGTATTTACTCAACTTCAACTATAACAAAAGTTAAATTGAATTTAACTTCTCGCTTCAATAGGTGATTTGTAAAGAGAAGACAATGGACAGAAAATGGTCGCCAACTTTTTTGATTATATTCTTAAATAAATAAAAAATAAGTACAATTTGTGCATTACATTTTTTTCTTAAAGCTCTTCTATAAAGAACTAATCTATATCTGCTAAGTAGTAATAATAAGTAATCTATATCTAGCTAAAGTAAAACTTAAAAAGTAGGCCAACGGATTAAAATTAAGTCAATTACAAATGAAACAATCGATTAAATTAATGACTAGTGGTCGAACGCTGACGTGAACCAAGAAACTATTAAGAATGTATGTAATTGATTTTCCTTTAATGAAAAGGGCTTTGCGCTGTCCACGTCTCCTTTTATTGATGTATTAGAACTACATGGCAGGGTGTAATTTACCAGTGTAAAACTTTAATGAGTCTGAGTAACTGGTCTGCTACTTGTATTATTCTTTTTTCATGTATTATGCTAACAAACGAACGAGTTGCTTTATAAATTGTATGACAATACCTTCGTACATCTGCTCTCGGCTCAACGGTCAACAGTTACTTAAGAAGCCCTAAAGCTCTCAGCCAATATTTTAATATATCTCAAAACATGAATTAATTATACACGGAAAAAATATTTTCAAAAGATTAGTAAAATAGTGAAATGCCGAGAGAGCCATGACAACCAGTTATCCCTTTTCCGATCTCGATGAAACTCTAAATATAAATATTTATAATTTCAAGTAGAATCATAGTTTCACTATTATCTAAGTGCATATGTCCAATACTAAAAAAAGCTTTTGTCTACGGCAGATTTTAGGGTCGGCTGCCAACCAAAGACCAAACATACGAGGGGCATGCCAATAGAAGTTAGATACTCTTTTCTCATTTAATTGACACTGGCAGCTATACACCATCTTAAAGACTGGTTTTTTATTGACATATTTGAATATAGAACACACTTCTTTTATTTATTTTTTATTTGAATGAGCATCATTTTTCCGAGAATCTGGCAGGAATTCACTTGCAACAATGGAGCTCAGTCGACGTGGTTTTCGCGCTATGATTTTTTATGACTTTAAAAAAGGTTTAAAGCCTCAAGAATGTTTTGCACTTTTGGCTTCTACTTTTGGTGAGTCTGCTTGTTCCCGAGCAACAGTATTCAATTGGCTTACTGAATTAAAAAGAGTACGGGGATGTCTCAAAGATGAAGCAAAGACAGGACGGCCGCCAACCGCGGTCAATACGTTCGTGCAGTCGAAAAACTTGTTCGCGAAAACCGACGAAATACATATGTAGAGCTAGAGCGAGAACTAGGAATTGGATCAGCAGCAATGCAAACCATAATTCATGACCACCTTTCTCTCTGTAAACGTTGTTCGAGATGGGTACCGCACAAACTTAACGATGAGCAGAAATACCGTCGGGTGCGTATTCATGATAGATAAATTCAACAGAGGCGAGAAAAAAATGTATATGATATACTGACTGGTGACGAAACATGGTTATATAACTATGATCCCGAATCAAAGCGTCGACTGTATGGTGCTTTGAAGACAAGCCAACTCCAACGAAATGTCGCCATGCACGAAGCACACAGAAACAAATGGTCGCCTCGTTTTTCTGCAAAACGGGTTATATTGCTACTGTGTAAAAGATGATATTGTAAGAAAGATAGAAAAAGGAATGTTGAGATGGTTTGGGCACATAGAGAGGATGGATGACAGTAAAGTGGTGAAAGAGATCTATAGAGCCAATGTGGAAGGTAATGTTAGTAGAGGACGACCTCGGAGGACACATTTAGATCAAATAGAAAATGTGCTCAAAAAGGCAGGTGTCCGAAGTACAAAGAATAAAAGAGCATGTATGAAAAGATTGATGGATGTGAATGAAGCTAGAGAGGTTTGCCAGGATCGTACAAAGTGGCGATCGATAGTCTCTGCCTACCCCAATGGGAACTAACGGCGTGAGAATATGTATGTATATGTATGTATCGCTACTGTTGTACTAGAGAATGAAAGAACGGTGAACTTCGAATGGTATGTGACAGTTTGTGCTCCAACAGTAATATCAGCTTGGTGTGACAAGCGACCGAAGTCAGGAATCCGGCACCTTCTCTTGCACCACGACAATGCGGCGCCGCACACGTCTGCCAGAACACTAGACTTTTTCAACTCGAAAAATCCCAAGTAACACGAAAAGCCCTCTAACTATCTTTTTCTATACCTATGCAGAGCTTAAAGCCCGTAAAAGCTCGTATATAAGTTTGGCACACGTCTTAAGGCTTTATATTGGCTTTCCAAAATCATTCTAACGCTCTAAAGCCGCATAGCGGTCAGATATTGGAATAATTCAATCCAGTTTTGCGGCTCTTAGTGGATTCAAGTGCCATTGGCCGTATAGTGGCATTAATCTGTCGTAATATCATGCCAAAAGCCGCGTAAACTCATGAAGATATACATAATAAATGTCTAAAGCCGTACATTAGCACGACAGGATGCCAATTTACGGCTAGCATTTCAAAGGTCAACTGTGTGTTGTTTGAACGGCTAACAGCAAATCAACCAGATATACTTTGCTTATTTTAAGTCCTCAAGCCGTATTTGCATCCATTTTGATGCATTTGTCAACCATTAGGCAGCCATGAGAAGGAAAATATTTGAGGTTATCTTATTATTTCTAAAAAAAGGGGACAAGTGCGAGTTGAATTCGCGTGAAGAGGGTTCCGTACGATGTTACCTATCATGTTTTTTTAAATCTGACTTAAATTTGTTTGTGCTAACTAAAAAAAGTATGAATGGTCCCTGATTGGAGAGGGATATTACTAAATATAAAGTTTCCATTAAGAAAAGAAAAAAACAGAAAAAGTTTTAACAGAAAAATAGTATGAAAAAAAAGGAATTCAACAACATATAAATCATATATATTTTTTAATACCTTTATAATATTCACATATCACATATTATTTGGAAAGCGAGGGTTTTTTTCAACTTCAAGGATCTCCAAATTGTAATAATGGTGGCACCATTTCGTTAATATTTTATTATGCATAAAGATCAACATTCTAATCTATTTCCTCTAAGAGAAATAATCCTTAGTGTTATGCTGGCACTTAAATTTAAACTCTTCAAACAACTATAACTACTAATAATAACAAAACTCAAATTATGCTCGGAATGTACAATTATTTTATCATTTCACACATTTTTTCCTCAAAAACTACAATAAATCGAAGGCGCGTGAAAATTTTCAATGGAAACTATACAGACATTCACAGTAAAAATCAAAGCGCAGTAATTTAAGCACAGAATTATAGTTAAACTAATACTAACACTTAATAATTTATATTTTTATAAAATAAATATGGTTGTCAAGTCACTTCACTCTCACTGCCATCGTCGTTCATCCATTGACATAAATGAATCACGTTTAATTGATAATATCACCTTTGCCGTGGTGTTAGAGATAATTTTGCAATGACACTGTAAAAATAGTCTCATGCCGTTGGCCGTATATTTGACAGATACAATGCTATTGGCCCTTTGAATGACCATTATGAGTCTTTTCTAATGCCGTTGGCCCGTATTTTGACAACAGCAGTGCTTTTTTGCGGCCTTTGGCATGTTGTTTGACGCAAAAAATGCTCTTTTACGGCCATTCGCCTTTTCATTGTCCAATATAATGTTTTTTTACGGCCGTTAGCCGTAATTAACTCATGCAAATGCCAATGTACGTTCTAAAGCCGTAAAATTTGTGCCCAAATAAGCCGTATAGTAGCCGTATAGCCGTATATATGCCTTTTACACAACCAGTTCAAAATGCTTAAAGGATACAGCAATGCCTTGATTTGGCTGATATGCGGCTTCGACGTGTTTCTTGGGATGTGTCATTTCTCCCTCATCCGCCATATTCCCCTGACCTAGCGCCTTGTGATTTTTACTTGTTTCCAAAATCAAAGAAAAACTAAAGGGTAAGAGGTTTGAAAGCAATAAAGATGCGCTGCTTGCCTATAATTTCGAGATTTCTGAGGTATCTAAAGAAGAGTGGTCACAGCTATTTTCCAATTGGTTCAGACGTATGGAAAAGTGTATACGTGCTCAGGGTGAGTTCTTTGAAAAGATTGATACTAGTAATAAAGAATAAATTTTATAATTTTTGAGTATCTAGTTTCTTTTGGCATGCCCCTCTTATGTGTTAAATTAATTTCGGTTACCTCAGTCGAGCCAAAATATGAAGACAGGCTAAAAGTAAAGGGCTCTTAAGAACGTATTCCTAGCAGCTAAGTACTAATACTTAAGATAAAATGTACAATTTGTTGGTAATATAACAAATTATTATATATAATATAATATACTAAATAATATACTATAATATATATATATATCATGTACTAATAAAGTAAATATACCTCCTAGAATTACGAAGATATTTTTTTTCTGACACCATCTTGTGAGTCAGAGGAAAGCATTTCATTCGGATAAGTCAATGTTACAAAATTGTAATTTGTTATGCTTCCACCGCAAATATCACACGCCGCACATAAAATTGTTGACTGCGCATGATGACTGATGAGTCATATGGGAGAGTGTCACATTTCCATATACACAAATATACTCACGCCATTAGTTCCCATTGGGGTAGACAGATACTATCGATGGCCACTTTGTACGATCCTGGTAAACCTCTCTAGCTTCATTTACATCCATACATTTTTTCGTGACTGCTCTTCTTCTGACTTTGGCATGTCTTTTTGCGTAAATTTTCCTTTTTATTCATATGTTTCCTCCGAGCTTGCCCTCTACTGACATTACCCATCCATATAATCAATATAATTCGTCATCATAACCAGCTGTAGAATGACATATAGTAGTAACGAATAGTCTACGAAAAATAGCTTCAATACTAGCTCCAACTCCATACAATCATCCCAATCTGCGGTCTCAAAACACATCATCACTATAAATAAAATGTAGTAACACTATTATAATATCGATTAATAACGATACATTTTCTATAAACAATTACTATGTTTCCCAGTAAGTCGGTACCAGCCTAACAATAATACAACTTGTAATTAAATTCATTGTAATTGAGAAATTTTCTCATTAAAGTTTTCATAGAACAATTGTTCATAAAATTTACCAGCGACATTCAATCCACAATTTGCCGTGTAGTGCCGGCTTAGAATGTCGCTACCCCTTTCTACCCACGGGTGTCGCAATAGGCGACTAAGGGTATTGGGGCTTTTTATTGGATTTTTGGGCGATGCGGTTGGAGACCCATCACCAAAAACCTTTATTTTACCGCCTTTTCCCCACTCAACTTCCAAAAGTGGCTGAGGAATTTATAATTCCTTGACTCTGGCTACCCCTTCTAGGGAATTATAGCCGTATATGTATGTGCGTTTGTATGTATTCAATCTACCTTCTAATCTTCTATACCTTAAAATCGCTCAGTGAAATTATAATCACTAATGATAAGCTCAAAAGTAAAGTAATGAGACTAATGGTTTATATCGATTTCAATATATGCTTGACCGAGAGAAAAAAGTAACACAATAGGTAGGTGTGATGTTCATATTGCTAAGGTAATTACGCCTTTATCATTGTCTCGATAGCCATAACAACATCACAGACGGTGGTAATATCATGTTACTAGTTGCCAACCGAAATACCTGATAGCGTTACACCCACACCAACTCACTTTCAGTATAACATTGTATCAGAGAGCTCACCCATCAGATTACAAGTCATGTGATCTGAATGTATCGGTCACTGTAGAATACGAATTGATGAGCCGGTTTAGACACCGAATAATTCGACCAACGACTTGTTTCTAAGGTTTCTTTTTGTTGAAAATCACAATAATTCCTAATAACTAACCAATTCTCATAGTCTTTATTCCCATTGAGGTATACAAAGACTATCGATTTCTACGATCAAGATAAATACCTCGTACCTCCATCATTCTTCTCCTACATACTCTTATGCTTATCGCATCGTACCTCCGCCTTTGGAAAAGTGATATTCCAAGTCAACACTAGACGACTCATAATAATTCCGTGCAGGTACTGCTGTACTTACCATTTTTAAATTGAATATGCAGAACACGATACAAGTTTTTGGTCGATACCCATTTACCACAAATTTATTTATTCGTCCGTCGTAACTGTTAGGTATTTTCTAAGTGCTGTTTATTGCAATGTCCATTTATCGAATGAACTTACGTAACCTTTTAAAAAACTTAACTTTTATGAAATTTCTCTATAACTACTAACCAATTATATTGCTACATTACCATCAATATTTAGTGATCAAGTATAAGACGCTATAGCCATTTCGATATATCCAATATATGGCAGAACACGATGGATCATTTGCTGCGAAATTGACATATTTACAGAAGAAAATTCAAGATAGATGAAGTATAACTTCCACAATCGGCATAAAACGTATTGATATAAATATATATCGAGCGAGCTTAATATCTTTAACGCTTAATGATACAACTTATACCATCTTCCTTATTGTAACGGCTTTAGGCCGGTAATGGAACGTAACGTCTTCAGAACCAATTATTCGTTAGCCATCTCTCTTGGTAATGTTATTTGTGTGATTATTTTATTGCGTATTGTCTAGTTTATTCAGCGTGAGTAATTAAAATATATATATATATATAAATAAATTAGTATCACCTTAAAAAAGTTACGAAATTTGGTTGTTTTCAACCTCTATAAAATCTGTAGGATGCAGTTGATATAATAATACTTGAACAAAAGAAGTAAGTTGTTTTCGTGTTCTTAAAAATTGCTAAGAATTTGCTTATGCAAAGTGGAAAAAATCTAATTAACAACATGCAATATGTTCATGGAGACCGTAAAGCAATTACATAAATATAAACCTATTTTTTGTATGTGCCATATTTATTGATTAATATTTTGTATGTTCACCAATTATTTTATTATACATTTTAATATAATAGCTATTGAATAAAACTAAACCTAATACATCATAATTAGTGCACACGAATTTTGTTCGTCTCTGTTACTCTCAGTGATTTAGACGTAAGAGTGAGCGCCATGGCTATAAAACGAGGGGCTGCACTTAACCTTTCCACCCAAAGCTGGGAGGGGAAGGTCGCGCTACCTCTCTCCACCTGTTGCAATTTCACATGCCTCTCCCACCTATTGGCATTAGTGCACCCACTGGCGGCGATTATGCACACCTTGACCTATGCTAACCAACCTTTAACACTTCACTGCGCTCCTTTAACTCATTCTAGATCGGGTTCTAGAAATTACGCCTTGCTGTTACCTGCATTTATTCCCTGTTTGTTATAATCCAACTCATTTACTTGCTTGTCTTTTGTATCTTAATTCTGTTATCAAAATAAAACAAAGTTCTAAAATACGGCAGGCATCTAAACAAAATGCAAACACAAATGCATAAGCCATAAAAATCGCGCTCTGACTCTGTAGGATCGTGCAATTCACACTTTCAATAACATAACAAATATAGCCCTTTCATAACAAGCAGTGCAGCAATTCATGCAATAATATATTGTCGAGCATCGAATTTCTCTTGATTCCTTTCTAAAGAAGAACGTTGATGCAGTGGTGGCGTATTGTTTGTGAGCTAATCAGAGGACCCTTGCGATGGAAGTGGAGCGGCGCGTGTGCATTGTGCTGCGGCAAGTGGAAAGCACGTGCATATTGAATAACTGCATAATAACCGGTACAGCACGCGAGCCACTCGGTGTTGCCGGTGAAAGAACCCCTTTTAAACCTTGAGCTCTGGCAGTCTTCACCATAAGAGGCTCATTCAAATGCTTTTACACGTACAACTGGAAATTCCTTTATATTCCATTTCACCCTTAATTGGTTGCAGATTGAATTATTGTTACGCTTCATTGTATAAGTATTCATTTCAAAATTTGGTAATGCAAATCTGAAACATTCTAGGTGGGTACGATTTAAGTTTTTTGGTGATCTGATGAGCAGATGTGAAGGCTTGTGCATTTTGGCTTGACTTAATGTATCAACGCCCGCTAAAAACGACCAATTTCTGGGATAGGAAATAATAAAATTCGATAGTTTATATGACGTCTCCAGAGTAACAATTCAGAATAAAACAATTTTTTGTATTCCTATACATACAATTAGATTACAAAATAACAATTATATTACCCATAAGTACCATGTTAGCATGTGGTAATGCAATATTAACTTATCTAAAAATAAAATGACAACAATATGTCAATAATCTTTTACATTACATATTTTACTGCACAAATAATGCTATGCTTGGGGAGCTTACAGGGATTTAAATTCAGTTAAGGTAGAACAATACAAAATGAACAACATTCTTTTACTTTGTAAAATAATGCCAAGAGTGCACACAATTGGAACCGTACCTGCCAAAGACAACAAGACAATCACTTTTTCTCCCGTAATATGTTTCCACTGCGCAGCGTAGATTTCCCTAAAGGTCTTGTGATTCCGCATCTATTGATTCCCGCTACATATGAATGTGGTGTCCTCTTTTTAGATGGAACAAGAATTAATTGTAATTTTTATTCCAGATATATCCATATAATCACGATATAAGTAGCCATTGGAGTAGACAGTACCTATTCTAGCCACCTTGTATGTTCCTAGCAAACTTTTCCAGATTCATGAATCAATATTTTAAAATAAGAAGCCGATGATGCTCATTGGGGTAGACTTCTTTTCTTCATAGTATTACTTCCCTAACCGTCCATCCAATTACCACAAAATTTGGCACGGTGGTGGTCAAAGCAAAGCCATTGAAAATCAGCCTCCTGATAACGTATCTTTTGCGACCTACGATTGTGTCGCAAGTTGCACAATTGTCGCTGCCAAATTACATTTACATTTTGTATGCAACTTGACACTTTAGACACAATCGGGGTCGCTAAAGATACATAATCAATCAGCCCCAGGGTTGTAACGAAGAAAATTGTTAGATAGATGTTACCATTTAGGAGTTATCACCCTTATAAGTTTCGCATGTCTATCTATCAAGTGAGTACTCGACAACACTCGCCACTTCGCTCCGATTTTGCATCGCGAAGCGTTCATGCCCACCTAGTTACCTCTTTCTATCCAATATATGGTAGTTTAAATATGGTACTAAGACTAACTATAGACGAAGGAATTTTTAACGACTCGACGAATATATTAAATAAAATATGGTCATATAATATTTTCTTACAGTGTACTGTTATTTCCAACTGTTTCTAATTCGTTACTAAAAATAATTAACATACACAAATATTTTATAAATTAAATAGCTGTTCAATGTTCGTCAGTCTCAGAATCCTGCATTGTCCCTTGCCTAAATATTTCTTCAAAGTGCGTTGTGGTTTATTTGTTTCTACTTGATTAAATAAGTGATAACATTGCTATACCTATCTAAAACAGTCAATTGAAGTATATGTGAAAAATTATTTTTACTGTTTACTTTTGTCTATACACACACTTATACGCATCCTTACATACTTCCACACACATTCATTATCATAAAACATACAACCAACGCGCGACCGAAAACAAGGAATATTGAAATACCTTTATAAGTAAGTTAGATAATCCATTGTATTACCCAGCCTTGTATTAAAAATATCTTATTATTAATAAAAAAATTACCATCATATACTATATTCAAGTTAAGTTAAATTAAGTTCAAACCAACTGTTTGCATACGCCACAAAAATTTGGACTGTTAATAATTTTTGGCCGCCACTATACAGGCTACGCGTCTAGTGTGGAGACCATTGTATAACAATGTATGAACCGTTTTTTGAAATAAATAATATTTATATTTGTATTTGATGTAATAACAAGTAAATTACTCACACTGCCATTAATGAAACCCAGATACGAATTTCGACTCCGATGCTTTGTAGGAAATTGCTGTCGTAATCAGTGGAGCTTTCAGAATCTTGTTAAGATAATTTTATGAAATAAATTATGTTTACGAATAATTTTAATGATTTGTTATGTATTTTGTCATCACAAGAGTTTACTTTCCCTTATTTCTTCGATTATTGCATAAATTGATCAGTTTTATTTATTCGGAATATACGGCGTGAGTGTTTAAGTTTTATTTATTATCAGAAATTCACACTTAACTGGTCTCTGGATAATGTCAAACTGGGATCCATGGTACTGAAAATCATACTGAAATTACAGTTTTAGAAAGTAATTTTGTAAATGAAGGGGATAATATTCTTCTTTATTTATGAACCTATAAACACCAATATATCGTAAATGAAAATTTCTAAAAATGCCAACCACGGTTGCCCATTACAGCAAATTAAATAGATAACTTATATTCTTTCCATTAATTTCACAAAATATAGGTTCTATCACTCTTATCAGAACTGTCGGAAACCAGAATCAAATCCTTCTATTGTATCCTTCTGCAAATAATAGCTATTCCTGCAAATAATGGCAATTATTACTATTTGTGTTGTGATTTATCTTAGATTAAACCAAAGAAGCGAGACGAAAACTCGTGAGCTTAATAATATTTTTCCTGGTATTATTGCTCAATTTCCTAATTATATTTGCCAATATTTCTGATTGAGTACTTGTATTGTAAATGTTGACTCAAAAGCAATAAGGAATTGCGGAATATTTATTTATTCGTCGTATTTTTCCCTCGTGCGTCACTGGTTTACCGCGAAGTGGCGCGTGTTTGGTTCACCTCGGGAGGCTCCCACACTCTTGAATCTCCCGACCCGCCCACACTTTACGCGTCACACATTATTAGATCACCTGTACATATATACACGTCCTTAATTCCCAAAAAGGGGTAACCCGACCCTCCTAATTAGAAGTTGATTAAGGAAACAAAAGTAAAAAGGGATGGCAACTGGTGGATCTCTGCCACAAGGCCCAACAACAAGAGAGCGCTAGTACCTATAGTCGCCCGCCTTGCCTCACCCAAGACAAGAAATAGGTTAATGGAAATATTCAGCTATTACAATATTAAATTCATTGCAATTTATGAAGTAATGCACTACCCGTATCCATTAAATAGGCATGCATCAAAATGATCGACGTTAATACGTAGAAGCCCTTTAAGCATCACTTCCATTATAACCTCATGCAATAAATTATGTTGTCATTTCAGTCTTGGAAAATTTTATGAAGTTTCCTTATAAATAAAGTTTAAATCTCTGTAATATGAAATAAATGATTTCAACTAAATTCATAAGGATGTATACACGGTACATATACTATACTAACAATTTTCGGTATGTCTGATTGTCTCTTTTTCCGGCTAGTCATTGGCAGATAGCTCATCTAGAAAGGGGTGACTTTAGCTGATTTTTATATCCTTAATATTCGCGCGAAGACAGAATGGTCCACTAGTTAATAATAAATTACGTAAACCATGTTAGTAATTTATTTGGATGAAACTGAAGTTACATGTGACTTTCTTTTCCACCTATTTAAATTCACTAATATAAATTTCTAAATACTATTATTTCAATTATTATTATTATTAAACATTGAAAGTCATAAAATGAACTATCAATTAAAACTACAGAGCGTGAGCGTTACTGTAGTGTAATAAAACCCAAAAATTTATATTTTAATTTTCCATGTTCACGAACTCATTTTCATATTCATGCGGTTGGAGACCCATCACCAGCAAGCTTTACTTTACCATCTTTTCCCCACTCAACTTTACAAAAGTGAGTATGTATGTTATTTTTGCGCATAGTTTTACTGAAATAATCAAGGTAAATATGGTCGAATTTCGATCAGGGGATCTTTACCGTTAAACTACTAACCTCTTATACACCGACACGTATACGAACAATAGTACGTGCATTCCAAATACGCACGCTGAAAACACGAGAAACGTCTAATACTAGAATGAACGTATTTTCTTGGCTCGCCGACTCCAAACAATCAACAGGTTGTGACTCACTTACATTTCTACGTGATTTCTACTCGACTATGATTTCCTTAACTACCCGCTGCAATGAAGACTAATCAGCATGCATAATACATTTTAAAATAATTTTTGCTTATATTAAATTTAAATAATATCATCATTATAACCAGCCAAAGGTGACCACTGCTGGAAATAGACATCCTCCATAATCTATATATATATATATATATATATATAAAAGAAAGTCGTGTTAGTAACACTTTTTATAACTCACGAACAACTGAACCGATTAAGCTGAAAATTGATTGGAAGGTAGCTGAGAACCAGGAAAAGGACATAGGATATATAATCACGCTAAATACCGTAGGGTGTAAGCAGTGAAAATATTTAATACGATCGTGCGAAGCTGGGGCGGACCACTAGTCTTTAATAATTACAATGCTGAGTGAGTCCGGTAACTTGAACAGGTTAAACTCATTCGGTGCTAATGGGAAAAGGGGGCGTTTCAATTCCAAGTACAAATAAATCGATCTTATAAATAATTGGTTCTCTAGTGGGTGATGAAGGATGGGGAAGGGGGGCTTAGACGAAGTTTCGTGGAATATGCCCTCCACATTCGTGTTTGCTTCACTGCCTCTTTATCTTCGTCGGTTCTGCTTTATTTCTAGGAAATCGTTTGCGTATTTTCTAATTTAACACTATTGAAGACCTCGCTAGCCCGTTAATTTCATCTTCCATTTTATCTAATTTTATTTTAAAATTTACTTACCGAGCATTCTAGGTAGTACGTATCTAAATAGACACACAGATCATTGAGTACTAAGAAATCAAGGACACTTATAACCCTTCACCCATATACGCTTAGTATTTACATACATATCCACAAACTTTTCTTGGCCGGTAAGGGCGTCGCTGTCATCGACATTAGTATTGCCAGTAAATAAAAGTAACCATTACAAGAGGAATAATTTTAATCATACAGGCTAGTTTATTTATGCATTGAAATGTCTTAATCAAACAATTTACATAATATTAATTTAATAAATAACTACTATTGTAAGTACATAAGTTCGTTTTAATATAAGCTAATTATATTTCCTTATTTTTGCCCTTGTCTTGTATGTCTGTCTACCCGAATGACTGTGTGCCCTGAATTTACTGATCTTACCTTCCAAATGTTGTCTGGAAGAGATGGCTTTTAGCGATAAAACTGCCGATTACACTCGAGAATTTGTTATTTATGACACTCAAATAAGTGACCAAATCACTCAAGAAAATGATTTTTTTAATCCTGTAAATCAGAGGCTTACCTTGTCAGGTACTGTCTTTTACATTTAATGTTCACACATAGATCCCAAAAAAAGTGACACAGAAAAAATAATTCTAAATATTTCAAAGAATCAAGACTTAAAAAGAGAAAATATATTATATTTTACTTTGCAAAAATATATATTTCTCGTTATTTTGACCTATATTTTCTTTTTTCCGCTCAACAGATTTGATTATGATTGTCCCATTTATTAGAGCTTTTGCGTAGATTCTAGTTAGCAACAAGTAAATCGATAGGAGGCGTGTGACGCCCGCCGGGGCGGCGCGGCGCACAGCGGCGGAGCTTAGCAACCGTCGCTATGGCAGCGACGGACGTTCGCAGAAGCGAGATTTCTTGAAACTGCCACGTCCTTCTATACTCCATGTACGGGAAATTTCCTCACTAATGTCTTTTACATTACATGTGTGTTGTGTCTGATGGCTCCGTTAAAGCATCTCTAGTTACCCTATTGTCTACCTGTTGATATACAGTCTACGGCCTGTCTGTGTGACGTCGTAATCACCAGCAACTTGTTACGCGATACCCTGATAAAATGCATTCAATGCGTGTGAGATTGTTCTAGTGGCACGAGGTGCATTAACCACCGATCAGTCAATTGTATGCAAACCATTTTAGTCTTCTTTTCATTTCAAAAGAAAATGAATAAAATTTTGTTATCCCTCATTATTTTAAAAAATTGTTTTAGAGCCTTCAAAACCTTGTACACAAGGGAGTACTAAAACGATAATGAAATTGTCTATTTTTTGTTATTCTTCCGATTTTTATAACTATCATCAAGAAAGCACATTAACTTACCCTATCAGGATCTCTACAATAACGAGTCTAGCGTTGTGCTATCCCGAATACTATGAGATTAACGTATCAAAACATTTAGGTGGTCGAAATCGTGGTAAAAAGATAATCATCTACACTTTTGCATCCACTTAATCCAATTGCATTGGAACGGGATGGAGGGAAATGCTTGGAACACATTTTATGATTTTTCGTTTTCATTTTCATTTCATTTTGGCTTAAAGTGATAAGACTGCCAATTGTACTGTGCAATTGTACCTCTATTTAATAATAATATTTCTGCTATATGATCTAATTCTATACTTCGATAACTCGATAGATATCAACATCGCAAAGATGTTCATTTTACAATGGATTAACTTAATTAAACGCGCGCTATTTTAATGTGAAAATGTGTAGAAAAATAAATATAATGGATAAATGGTTTCTATGCCCATGTTTTTCAATAGATATGACATATGATTACGTGAAAATGGAGTTTGAAAATGAGACCAGGCAGTTCTTTTCAATCTTTCGCGCCTAAATCAAAGATAATGAACTTTTGTGTTTCTTAAACGGATAGTTTCCCCAAAACCCTTTCATTGAGATTACGGCTGGCCAGTGCCTAAAAAAGTTACATAACCATAAATTTTGTCCCATGCATTCCCGCTATATATTCTTTTCATTGACTGACCTGTTTAGACATATCAGCAACTTCATAGTTGTAAGCATACAGTGCATCTTTTTCGAGCTTTGTAAACTGTAGAGATCGGCGACTTACAAAAAGTCTTAAATAGCTTTTGGGTAAGCTCTCTTAATGTTTAAATAATAATATAGACTGAAGACAAGGTGCCAGATTCCTGACTTAAACCGTTTTTCACACCAAAATTACATTGCTCTTAGGGCTCAAACGGCGCTGTGTGCTATTCAGAGTTAAATGTTCTTTGTGTTTCAATAACAAAATATTACTTTTGTCGGTTTTGCGAAAAAACAAAGCAACCATTTGTTTCTGTGTGCTTCAGACGCGTCAAAATTTTGTTGAGAGTCGACTCATCTTCGAAGTACCTTGCGGTCG
Organism: Bedellia somnulentella; assembly: GCA_963576735.1. Taxonomy (NCBI): domain Eukaryota; kingdom Metazoa; phylum Arthropoda; class Insecta; order Lepidoptera; family Bedelliidae; genus Bedellia; species Bedellia somnulentella. The sequence continues at coordinate 18,484,004 of OY755170.1, forward strand.
ATCGTTGTTGTGTTTTAGGATCACTGTTACATCGTAAAGGTTTTTATTCTTGCAGTGCGATTTTCCTATCGTAAATTTAAACGCGAGACATCTTATCTGTTCATCACAAAGTTCAAGAGGCACTAATCTTAAACTACGCTTATGGAGAGGAACATTGTTATAAATTAGTTTGAAATGCTACTTGCTTTTGATCCTTGCACGCTAGAAACTGGATGATTTTCATCTTAGGCATGAAAGCTTTTTAGAGTCACTTAGTTATACGTTAGAATATAATGAAACAACTTTGAAGAGTTAGGTACAACGACGTTACTAACGAAACAGTCTATGCACTGGATATACTTTAAATATCTGGGAGTATGTTGATTTATTGCTCGAAAAGGTATATTCTAATTTAAAATGTAATGACTTACATAAGAATAAATAGCTATGTCAAACGGCAGAAGAAATCGATTTATGTTTTTAAATTTACTCGCCCTTACTACGTGTTACAGTACAGTCAGAAATCGGTAAAACGATACGACGTAGTTACAAATGTGCAATTGGCGCAGTTTCGGTGGAGCTGGTCAGCGAAGTCCGCAATTGCGGTCCGCTCACCATGCAACCTCCGCTTTGACCGCAGGCCTCGTTCGGGCGAACTGCACTAACCACGGATGCACTGGTTACAACATTGTTACCAAAACTTGGAGATATTTTATACAAATAACGTGAAATTTCAGTTGAGCGTCTGCGGTAAAGTTTTGACATTTGACATCCTTAGTCGTAATTTAATATGTATATATAGCTTTCTTTAAATTTTTAAATCGTTAGAATATAATAAGATGATGTAGGTTGAAGGCGAATGTCTTTAGTTTCCTAGTTATCATAATCTCTTCAAGACAATCTTTGGGGGGATAGTATGAATATATTATTATTATTAATTATCATCTCATCATATTAAGTTAGAATAAAAATTCATTCATTTAAATTTTACACGTGCTAAACATGAAGTGGGGTACCACATATAATCAAGTTTCAGTAACTGGGTTACAAAAATGGATCGTGATTTTCAACTTCAAATTGATTGATAAACGCAAAACAATGTCGAACATAAGTTCTATTCTATCGATTATAGGCCAAGAATCCGAAGAAATCAGATCCCTAAGCAAAAATCATGGCTAGGAAAATGAAATTTCTCCTAGGATTCTCGTATCATAAAAGAAGAACTTAAGCTTAGGGAGTATCGAAGAAAGACTTAACGTTTGACCGCAGCCTCTCGTTGCAAACCAATATAGATAGCAAAGAAGTTGTTGGAGAGAAAATCAGATTATGACCACTGAAACATTCTCTTGACGGTTGGAAACATCTTAAGTTTTGAAGAGAAGTTTTAAGAGGATTTTTATGCTTTAGGTTGAGAGTGTCGAGAGTAATAACTACTTTTTTTAAAACATGGTTAATCTGTCTATTTACTTCACGACCACCCGGCGAGCACACGTGCAATAGAAATAAGTAGTAAAAACACCTGCATTTTGCTTTTAATTAGCAATGTTTTCACCCCACTAAAACATAGCAAAATAAGACAATTTGTTGTCATTTGATTCGCAAATATATATATGGACATATTATACACAGGTCAAGTTAGCCCCAAACTAAGTAGAACACGTATTATGGGATACTAACTCAACTATTATAAATACATAATAATTCGGGATTAACCAACGAATATTTTAAAGCACCTACGTGATGTTTGCCTGACAGCATTCGATGGTTAATCCCGATTATTATGTGTTTATAATGTCTACAAACCACGAGAGTTTAAAAAGTCTATTAAATCAACGATATATATATGTATAGTATTATATACTATACATATAAAACCCCAAGACTAAGAAACAATAATTTATGCTCATCACACAAATGTTACTCTCAGCTGGGATCGAACCCGCAAACTATCCACTAAGCCAAGAACGTCGTCAATTCAGAGCATTATACATAATCCATGGTCAACCAGTTATTTTCTTAAGTGATTTAGGTTTGTTTGGATGTTTGATAACATCTATCAAGTAAATGACAATAAATTTTTCGGTAGGATCAGTTGGTATAACATAGATTCATCCTAATTTCCAATGAAATCATTGATTTTACATTTCAGAGTCATAATACGAATCTAATAACAGGTTCTCAGACAAGAAGAAGCAGTTCTCCTTATATTTCTCATAAATATTTTTTTAATAAAAAACTTAATAAAACTTGAATGGGGAATGCTTTATGAATTTGCGAGTATAGAAGTAAATTTGATACAAACGGTTTGTCATTGTAACTATAAGGAGGTAACATATATTTTGTTGTACTTATATAATAGATATTGACTTTTTTGCATTTATTTAAGAGGCTAAAGTAAATGTTTTTTGTATTGTTAATACAGGAATGCGTCGTACTACAAACAGCGGATCGCAGGCAAGTCGCTGCCGATGGAGAAATTCATGATCAAACGATGCTCCCGCTACCAAGCTCAGAATGGAAACCTAGTACTGCCGGGAATCGAACTCCTGTGCCTCTGGAACATGTTCTCGGTAGTCGCCACCAATAAGAGAGCTGCACAAAATATGCTAAAGGTTGGTGCTATTTTGTGCTATGCACACAACAAATAAAGGCGATTTTATTATTTCATTTCACATGATATCTTTCAGATTCGCATGGACTGTCATAATCGCGTCTTTGTTCAATACTTACAAAAGATTCATACTTCTCTGAAACTTATCCAACTTATTTCCTCTTAAAGAAACTTCTTTGAAATAGGTTCTTGCAAATGTAAGTTTCATCTAGTAAATAGGATCAATACGTGTGGTACAATACTTATTTCAAATACATACATTATTCTTGGAGAATTATTTGCTTTTGGAAGATAATAATAGGTCATGCCAACTAAATCAGTGCCAAGATTGTCAAACCCGATAATAGCGAAGTTAAATCCGTCTTAATTGAGTTTCGGGTATCCAGTGTCCTACTTAGCCAGGCCGCATTGTTGACGCGGGCCGGTCCTGTTACTAACGCCCCAAGCCTAGAATACTCGGAATGAGGAATATTCGGGTTCAAAGACGAGAGATCAGATCTTTTTGTCACTTCTAACGCGCATTGTCGAATTCTGACACTCCCAGGTCCATGTAGGTCACGCAAGTTTTTATATTCAATTTACGAGGGCTGCTATTTATGTATCCGGAATAAAAAAAAGAAACAAACATATATCAATTAATATGGTTTTATTGCTTCTCAAAATATTCGCCGCTCAGATCTATACACTTTTGCATGCGTTGAAACCAATTTTCATAGCACTTTTTCCACTCAGACTGAGGTATCTCCAAAACGTGCATTTTGAACGCATCGACTGCCTCTTCGCGGCTCGAAAAACGTTGACCACGTAATTTTTTCTTCACATTTGGAAATAAATAAAAATCATTGGGTGCCAAATCAGGGCTGTACGGCGGATGACCTGTCAATTCGATCTTTTGAGCTTCTAAAAACTGAGTTGTGACGGCCGACCTGTGACAGCTAGCATTGTCGTGATGCAGAATGATTCTACGTTGTCGGTTAGTCTTTCTTATTTGTTCAAAGACTTCCGGCAAACAAATGGTCGTATACCACTCCGAATTAACAGTTTTACGATTCTCTAAAGGCACTGTAGCTACATGGCCATTTATACCAAAAAAACAAGCGACCATTTGCTTCAATGTGCTTTTTGCACGAATAACTTTTGTTGGGTTCGGCTCATCTTGGAACACCCACACCGTGGACTGCTGCTTAGTTTCGGGGTCGTAAGCGTAGATCCAAGATTCGTCACCTGTGTAGATATTATAAACAGCTTTTGACGCACCACGGTTGTATTTTTTTAACATTTCTTTGCACCAATCGACACGAGCCTGTTTTTGATCAATACTCAAGTTGTGCGGAATCCAACGGGAGCAAATTTTTTTTACAGCTAAATGTTCATGAAGTATCTTATGTATGCTCGTCATACTAATGCCCAGAGATGCCTCTATCTCACGATATGTAACATGACGATCTTGAGTTATTAGTTCCCGGACAGCATCGATGTTTTGAGGTACAACGACCGTTTTAGGGCGACCTTCTTTAATTTCATCAGTAAGCTTAGATCGTCCACGATTAAACTCGCTAAACCAGTGATACACAGTGGTCTTTGAGGGTGCTTCATCCCCAAAAGTCGAAGTAAGCTGATCGATGCACTGTTTTTGAGTTAGACCACGCCGAAAATCGTAAAAAATCATGGCACGAAAATGTTCACGAGTTAAATCCATGGTGGTGAAGACACGCAATTTTCAAAATGACGCTACGATGTGAAAACAATTGACAGTCACATAAAAATAAATGTATTCTAAAGCTAAAGAGTTCTATTTTTAAATGATGTAATTACTTTTTAAATTATTGTTCTGTAAGTGGCCAGTTCCGGATACATAAATAGCAGCCCTCGTATATCGTAAGTGGTTGAATATGGTGACAATTATTTAAGAATACGTGATAATCTGAATAGTGTTGTTAAATGCTCGAGAATATTATGATACGTTTGCACAACACAAATCTAAAATAGTTATGTTCACAACTATCCAAGTAGACGCAACTCGGTCCAGGTTAGTGGATGGGAGGTCGTAATCCAAGTACAATATGCCATCCAAGTTAAGCGTCAAAACATCTTACCTTACACGATTGAAGTAGGTTATGAGTTGAAAGTCAACCTCACTTTGATAGAGTTTATTATAACCCGGAATAAATTAAAGAAATATCACCGAAATAACGTCGGTAGTGGGCGTCCTGTCTCTCCTGGGCGAACACAATTCGAGCATAATCTGCGTTGACACCTATCACATACATTGTTCACTTCATGTTCACTTATTTCGGTACAGAGTGGGTGTAAAATCCAGAAATATAGTTCTTGCGTCACAAACGCCTTTCAATATTTTAATTCGTGCCCTTCTGTTTCACACTCACACCTTATGTTAATCGTTTTCTATTTGTGTCGTGTCTTCTTCCCGAGGGTATCGTAATAATTTACATAGAGTAATGCGGCATTTTAAGTGATTGCTTTGTGCTTTGAGATTGAGACCCATCACCAATAATTTTATATTATCTATACTATTCTCTCACTGGTATAAAACCAGAGCCTGTATAGCAAGCACGAGCGCTATTTTGTCGACACGATAACAGTTAGAATGAGATGGCAGTATACGATACTAAGTAAGTGCGTAAGAGATGGCTACTTTATCCCGCGCGATAACTAGTGGCACGGCTCCTGCTTGCCCTTATGGTGTAGTTAATGCAGATGTAAGTCTACATATTTCAGAGGGGAGAAAGGTTAATTACTAAAGCATCATTGATGATAAGTTCTATACCGCTTCACCTATCAAACAAACATATGACACCAACGTAAAAAAAAAGTGCTATTTCTTAAAGTGTGTCGGCAAATATAATATATAATTTATTTTTAATGAGGGGACTCACTGAATTAAAATGATTAAACTGAGATCATTATTTAGTTTAAAAAATCTAATGATTCCTTTCATTTACGCAAAAAAGGGATTTTTTGACCTCAGTGATGATATTTGTTTAATCTATATCACAGAACACCCCCAATGATCTATAATTACTAATGGTATTGACATTCTGACACTCACATACCACTTACCAAAATCGAACTTCATACTAATTCTGCTTACACATTCATCTAGTTCTCTTGTATAGAATATCAATTTGAAGTAAAATCGATTTCTGTATCGGGCATTGAAGTGTCGGCGCTTCTAGACGTCATAACTTCATTACAAAATTGCCGCCGACTAGAAAATGGTTCAATATTCTGACTTCACAACGATTTTAATAAATATTTGTTTACTTAGCCAATCAATTAGATACGTTCGCATCGAATATTGTAAAAAAATATAAAATTCAAGTAGGTAAGTAAAATAAATACTTTGAGAAATAAACCTATCTGTGATCTCCAAGTGTGAATCTACAGAGATTCTTTTATTTACGAACACCGTCGCAAGTTACCGAAGCAACGTTAGGCGGCTTTATTGAAAACTTTGAAGTTTATTTTTCTTAATAGCGTTATTTTGAAATGTAGTTTTATATTTTGTTTGTTTTCAATTTCCTGGTGGAAGCACGAACAAAAAATTCTAATTAAGCAAAATCACATCTTGGTTTTTTGTACATACATACATATACTCACGGCTGTTAATCCCTAGAAGGGGTAGCCAGAGCTAAGGAATTAAAAATTCCTCAGCCACATTTGTAAATGTGAGTGGGGAACCGATGGTATAATAAAGGTTGTTGGTGATGGGTCTCCAACCGCATCGCCCAAAAATCACTTAAAAGCCCCAATACCGTTATTTTGTATTGAACATATTATTAGTCCATTGTCCATGCTGCTTTGGTCAGAAACCAAACCTTACTTCCCCATTGAACCTATAAAAAATAAGGTTAAAAGACAGATAAAGAAAGTATTAATCCAGCATTTGTAATGAATCTAGTGGGTAGAACACTCGGTTATCGTGCAAACGACTAGTGTTCAAATCCTGGGTCGGGCCTACACCAATTTGTCTTTTCTAAAGACATATGTGTGGTTAATTTATCATGGTTGTTAACGGTGAGGGAAAACATCGTGAGGAAACCCACATGGCTGAGTTGTACTTAGTCATGTGACAGTGTATTCGTACAAAAACGGCGATAGGCCTGCCCCCTATCACATGAGTACACTGTCCATGCAAAACGTGGGTACTCTGAACACCAGGTGACAAAGTCACGTGATGTTCAGAAGTATTGGTACCTCTGCCAACCCCTTCGGGGATATTCGGCGTGAACGTTTATGTTATGTTATGTATTATTATAATCTGTATTTACTCTCAAACCAGTGTCCCGCTATTTAGTTAGTGTTATTGTAATACATTTTTCAGGCGCAATTTTCGACCGTTAGTTGAGTGACTTTTTCTAAAAATAGCACATTAATATCTAAAGCTAAGCACGTGTGTGTAAATTGAAAAGATTAGGAAGAAGTATTGAATGAAATCCCATCAAAAGCTAGCCATATATATAGAAGTAGTCGTCCGTTGAAGCATCCAAGCGGCAGTCCGGGCCCCGGGCTATCAACGAAACGTTGGCAGCACAATGCCCGCATCATCCGAGATCCGAATAATGAATTAATCAGACGAATTCTGCTCAAGGTCATCAGTAAAGCGAGCAGCCCTTTCTTCAAACCGGATTGCGATCCTTTCAACATTCCTATCATAACTCCAGCACTAGTTTGCATCAGGGGTGTGCGCATTCATGTTAACACTACCCATACACCAAGTATGTTATAAAATGTTGTATTCAATACGAATTTAAATTAGTGATCTTAAATTCAATAACGCATTGTTATATATTCAAAGACGTTTCAAACGATTGTCATTTTCAATAGCAGTCAATTGAGGTCAGAGTTTAGATCGGCGTGCAGATATGATACTGTACCTACTCTTGTATCTTTTCATAAGTTGTTTGTTTGCTTTCATTATCTTGTGATTGTGAGAATGTAAGTGATATTCTAATATAAATTTTGAAGCGATACTGTTGACTGGTTTTTAGAATTTGAGAAGACGCTAACTATGTCTTTGGGTTTCGATTTAATATAAAATCCAGTAACTATTTTGAATTAACATCAACAATTCTGTGAAGACTGCAAATTGCGCCCCTGACTTCAGAGAGATAGAACCCCGTGAACTCTGAAACAATAACTTAAGCTTAAGCTTCTTAACTTCAGTTCTAACTATAAATCCTTAATGGTCTTCTAATTTTACAAAGAAATAACATTTTCCTAGAAAATGTAGTTCAGTCAGTGTAACATTTCTAAAAGACAAAATATAAAACAAGAACGAGCGCTTGTTTGAAGTCCGCTTTAATCCAAATGAAACGAACGAAGACGGTATATTTCTTACAAATTGTTAAGAGTATTATAGAAATCTCTTACGTCACCGTCTCACAAGTTTTAAGTAAAGTTCTTTACTGTTGTAACTTAATACGATATAATCTAGTAATATTTTATGTACAATATTATTTTTTTTCGTTATTGTAACGACGCTAAATAACTATTAATTCAGATAAGACGCATAAGCGATCTAAGATTACATTATTTTAAATATTTTACCTAAAAAATCCTTTGTTTAACGTGCTAGCTGCTAAATTGGCTTCAATTTTCCCATTGAAATAGGACCTCGAGAGATGCATCGAGCGCCACAACACAAATAACATCAAATAACTAATTATAATTATGTTGTTGCATATGTGTGGTTAATTTATCATGGTTGTTAACGGTGAGGGAAAACATCGTGAGGAAACCCACATGGCTGAGTTGTACTTAGTCATGTGACAGTGTATTCGTACAAAACGGCGATAGGCCTGCCCCCCATCACGTGAGTACACTGTCCATGCAAAACGTGGGTACTCTGAACACCAGGTGACAAAGTCACGTGATGTTCAGAAGTATTAGTACCTCTGCCAACCCCTTCGGGGATATTCGGCGTGAACGTTTATGTTATGTATGTATGTAATTAGTTGCATATGTGTGGAGATATTCACCGTGAATTGCCTTCCTCAAAATCCTATCCACCCGGGTAAACAGAATCGCATCCAACTAGACGATTCCTGTATAACGCGAGAACACAAGTTTATTCATTTAATTCGTAAACCGCTTAGAAATCATATTTCTATAGATAAATATGTTATTCCTGGAAATTCATAAACTCATTTAGAAATCTTTTTACTATAATATAGAATATAAACTCATGAAAATATAAGTTTCTTCTTTCAACGGGGCATAAAACGGGGTTGTTTTGTGCTCCGAAAAATAAATATGGAATTTAATTTTTGTTCAATATAGTAAATTATTTAACAAAAGTATGATTTTGCACTATCCAGTTCATAATCAATTCATCAGTGCGGTTGTGGCTTGTAAAATACTAGTTAAGCGCCCCAGTTTCGCATGGTTTTTCTTTCCAAATATTTTAGTGATGGGTCTCTAACCGCAACGACAAAAAAGCCTTTGGTCGCCGCTTACGAAAATCCACAAGAAGAAATATGGTAGTGTTATTCTAAGGCCACCCTACACAGCAATCATGGTAGACCGTTGTCAACCTTTAAAATATACAAAACTACTTATACAGTACATGTACATCGGTACATGGGCTATATATATTACCTATTGAAAGACACACCAGAGTTGGTTTTACCCGTTCTCAACAACTTAGTTATAAATGCCATCATCGTATGTATATCTATCTAATAAAACCAGTCAATAATGAAAATTTTTCAGGAGAAAATATTCCGTGCCAAGCTCGACAGTTCTGACAGCGATGAATTCAGTTCTGACGCACTCACTTCACCTATCACGATAATAGTTGTTAATGTTTAATGAACTGCATTACGCCAGTATAACCTACTTTAGGGAAAGCTGGAGAGTTCCTACTTTAAAAATTTCCCTCTAAAACGGTCAAAATAGTGGAAGGGGATCTCGATTTATACTTATTGCCTATAGTATTTGTCTGTCACAAAGTCAAGGTATGAATGTAGATGAAACTCGAGAGGTTGCCAGGATCGTACAAAGTGGCGATAGATAGTCTCTATATAACATAACATTAACGTTCACGCCGAATATCCCCGAAGGGGTTGGCAGAGGTACTAATACTTCTGAACATCACGTGACTTTGTCACCTGGTGTTCAGAGTACCCACGTTTTGCATGGACAGTGTACTCACGTGATAGGGGGCAGGCCTATCGCCGTTTTGTACGAATACACTGTCACATGACTAAGTACACCTCAGTCATGTGGGTTTCCTAACGATGTTTTCCCTCACCGTTAACAACCATGATAAATTAACCGCACATATGTCTTTAGAAAAGACAAATTGGTGTAGGCCCGACCCGGGATTTGAACACTAGTCGCTTGCACGTTAACCGGTGTTCTACCCATTGAGCTATCACGTCGTTTGTCTCTACCTACTCCAATAAGTACTAATGGTATGAGTATATGTATGTATGCATGATACGTTGCTTGCTCATTACAAGAATTTAACAGTTCTGCATATTCTGCTTTAAATTTAGCATGCAAATGGATAAATATTTTGGCAAGTTCTGTGCTAAACGTGTTCGGGCTTCGATTTGTGGTGTAATAATATTGTTATGGCAGCTGATCGAGGCGACCCGCGCGCGGTTCGACACGTCGCGCTACGGCTGGGAGAACACGTACGAGGCGGACAACCGCGCCCTGCTGCGGTACCTGCACGGCTGCTGCCTCGCCGCCATGGACCTGCCTCGCATGGCGCTCGACACGCTGGACTCTGTCTTCCGGTAAGAAAGAAAGAAGTTATTTATTCGAAGCCTCTTATTAAAGGAAACAACATTTTTAAAACAAGTATAAAAAAAACAAAGTATAACTAGAAATAGAAACGAAACTACATATTCAAATTCAATTAAAAAATAGTGCAATCCGAATAAGAGGCAAGAATAGGAATCTGGCTCAGCAATATAGCAAAGACATATATATATATATATATTTATATATACCTTTACCACTGATTTTCTGCCAGAACCTTAATAATTTATAATTATATATTAAAATATAGATACATACATATTGTATTTGACTACAAAATATTAATAAACATTCACATATAAACATACACGATAACACTCATACACCATTTTAGCACGCCTCTAGTACTCAATGACGCGCCCTACATAGTAATGCTAGTACAACAAGTATCACATTCCACTTCAGTCATCATAACTCGCCATACAATTCCTTCATCGCGGTGTTGAAGTTTCTACATTACTTAGTCATATCCAGCCAATAACCGTCTACTGCTCTACATAGTCCTCCACAAAAGATTTCCAGAATCACCAGTCATCTGCTGCCCTCATTCATCAGTTTTCCGCTATTTTTACTAAATCGTCGATCTATGTTGTGGGAGGCAAACCCACCCCCCGTACCGTCTTTACTCCTTTATACTTTTTTTTTACAAGGGATTTACTGTTGTTGAATGATGAAGCTACAAAATAATCACCAACATGATTATTTTTTCTTTCCTATACCCCTATTTCCAAAAATTCCTAACGCTTTCGATAGCCGTGGTAGTATAAGTGTGTCAGACACATATTTACACTTAAAGTTATCATTTACGCCAAAGTCCATTCCTGCAAAGTTGCAAAAAAAGTCATTCTACTACATGAAAACGCACCACACGCTGATTTTCCCCACCGTAAACAACATTGAAAAGTAAACACCACATATGACTTTAGGAAAATCACATTATTGTATGCCTGGTTCCAGGATTTCTATTTCAATTTGATCCAATGCTTCTTTGCATCGGAGTCAGTGATTTTTCCGCTAAGCTTGAAGCTTATTGGAAGTATACATTGGTTACAATATTACATGGAACGAATACAAAATATATCGGGAAATCTCAGATATTTCTCAATTGAATATTCATACTTTTATTTGTAATTAGATATTCTTACATAATATAGAAAGCGTATTTATGTCTGTCTTAACGCAGTTAACACAAAACCTACCAAACGGATTTTTATACGATTTTCAACAATAGAAAAAGTGATTCTTGAGAATGGGTTTAAGAACAAAATTAATTATAGTTTTATGTATGTTAGCGTAAATCGGGAAAAGGTAGCTTTTCACGCGAACGTCGTGTAAACTAGCAAACTAGTTCTAGCGTATTAAAAATATTTTAAAATACTACAAACAAGTACACGATAGCATATCTGTATCTTTTAAGGATTCAGTATTAATCCTTCTCCTAATGAATATGTTAGCGTTGACGCAGATTAAAATTGCCCTTAACATCAATCATCAATCAATCTTATAAATAGTTTTTGAGGTATCCTCGTTAAAAGAAATTATCAGCAAATCAGATGCATACGGTGAACCCATCTCCACAGCTTCGCATTAGTCGACCTGTTATAGTTATGAATTATACAGTAAATATTGAGGAGTTTCGATGAACCCCGACGAATTGAATACCTCTTGAATTGCTGAAGTACAAAATACTTAGTAAAATCTAGTATCTTATATAACCCGATAGCCAGGGAAATCGAGACCTCAATAAATTGGTGGCAAAAGTTAGAAATAGAACGACCATTCCCTGTCCAACAAATCTAAATTAACAACGAATTAATTGGAACCGATATAAAATCATTGTGAAATCGTCATATAAAAGAAAATAAAGATAAATATTTATTCATTGCTATAAGTACGAAGAGCTGGTCAAGGATTTGGTTTTAATTAAAAACCAAGTAAGTAATCAACTTAACTACTCAACTGAACTATTTATTTACTTAGACTACCTGCCAATCAAGCTCGGGTTGCTAACGGACGCATCGCGAAATCTTACGACGTAAAACCTGAGGGAATTAGGAAACGGAGATGTTTATAAATTATTTAATTATGTTTTTATGTTGCCGTGTCGTACCGGCTTAGAATGTCACTACACCTTTCTACCCAAGGATGTCGTAAGAGGTGACTATGGGGCTTTTTGTGTAGTTTTTGGGTGATCCTGTTGGAGACCCATCACTAACGATAGGTACTTTATGGTTACCAACTTGTCCCCTATCAACTTCCAAATGTGGCTGAGGAGTTTCTAGCTCTGAAGCTCAACTCAACTCAATTTGGGATTTATGGCCGTGGGTATATGTGTGTGTGTATGTTTTAAAAGATATGCTTAAAATAAAATTCAACTAGTTCAATAGTAGTAAAATACAAAAGCAATTTATTATTTCACAATATACCGGCTAAGTCGCTAAACCTCATAGCGCTGATTGTGTGTTCATGGATAGCAATATAATCCGGATCAAAACCTAGGCGCTTTTTAAATGCTGGACTTTCAACATGATCCCTCTGGTTATCGTTTCCTGTCAACAGTGTATTCATTTCAATATTACTTACTGTCGACCGATATTATCACCCTTTAGAACTTTATACTTACCTAAAACGGTAAATTTCACAAAATTTAAATGTGTCTGAATAATTCACTATTGATGTGACCCCATTTTGTAAACCTTTGATGAATACTTATCAATAAATATGAGTAGGTATATCAAATAGTGTCCGTTAATATTCGTGCTCGGGCAATTGTAGCCGTCGTCACCTGCACTCTAGATACATTATTTATTGTTGGCAACCCGCAGCCGCTCTATCAGCTATGGCTATTCCTGTTTGCAAGTCGGGTGCCAGTACCGTTGCACAAACATGAATATATGATTGTCAAATCGTTTTTACAGGATGCTTACTTTGTAACTGACAAATTTTGTTGGTGGACGTATTTGCTATATAGATATAATCTTGAGTAACAGTCTCAATGGCTCAATTTGATTTAATAGTTATCTCAGTTTAATAAATGGTAATGAAGACAAGAATACTTGATTACACGAAATTTAACATTAATAAGTTCTTTACAGGGCATCTTAAACTTTCGACCAATACCACGATATCCTTTTTAAAAACGTTTTGAGATGCAAATAAATAAAAATATTATAGAGAAAATATATTCACTGCAAAGTAAAATATCTCTTGAAGTTCTAGAGTTTGCAGCAGTTTTAATTGGCTGCATTATACATTTGAGATAGCGGAACGAGAACTTTTCGAGCACAAACTTTAGAATGGATCAACGTCTGCTCATCTGGTGTAACTCAATCCTCGCTAAGAAATATCAATATAGTAAATCGTATCTTAAAAACAACCACCTTTTTTAAGTGTTCTAAATTTATAACATATTGAATGAAACATGAAACATTGACAGCATGCAAATTTCATGTAAAGCATATCCGCACAACTGTTATCTTGTTACGTGGCCTTTGCCCCCGACCATACAAATAAACTTTACAAATACGTGTGGTGCAAAATAGCAACAATACCTTCAGATAACTACGTCATGCTCAGTCAGACTAACTAAGAAATAGAAGAGAATAATGGCATGACGTCAATGCAAAAATTAAACATTAGAGCTTTTTTATTTTTGATATTATCTGACTGACAATCTAAGGTATTTGGTGACAATAGTTTGTGTTTTAACTGGCACACACACAATAATGATCTCCCTTCCCCTCGGCGTGCTAGCCATCAGCAACGCCCTTCTTTCACACTTAACGACCTTTGTATGAAACTATTATTTGTTTTGGTTTTTTTTTCTGTATTGGAATGGACTTATCTTAAAATTTGACCCCTTAAAACTTTAGGGCATGATTGAGGGTTTGTTCATTGATTTCAAAGTATGAACACGCATTTCTTTTTATAGCTGAATTTACAATGTTGATAATTCTTCGTTATGAAAGGGTGTACTCCGAAATTTGTCCTATATTGAAAACAAAATTGCAACTCTAACGCCCAATTTCTGAATTGGGTATTCAAGCTGAGAACGACTTAAGTCTCTTAAGACTTTGTCTCATTCAGTTGTTAAGATCTCAATGCGACAGAACGATACTTAAGTTGTTCTCAGCTGGAATATTCAATTTAGAAATCGGTCGTAAGAGTAAAAGAACAATGAATGATAGATACTCCAAAGGTATTAAGCTTAGTTTGTGTATATCTAATAGTAGGATTATATAATCTAAATTATGACATTAATAAAAGAAATAAAAATTTAATATATTTAACATAATGGAACCGCTTCTACAACCATTTGAAGGAAACCTATTTTTTATGCAATAATAATAATAGGGTCATCCACGTAGTCATTTTGATATTTAGGTATATTAGTATTTTATAACCAAGCTATCAGATCTCCTGAAAATTAAATGGAACCACTCTTGAAGTATACCCAACAGATCAAAAAAACAACTTTTGAAATTTGATTGACCACTGATGGAGATATCGCGTAATATACTTGGAAAAAAACAAAAACGTACAATCGAATTGAGAACTCCTTTTTTCGAAGTCGGTCGAAAACATATTTAAATTAAAAATAACAGACGCTTATTTTCTTTACAATAATTATATCCCATCGGAATAATTTTTAACATTTTCATATAATCTTAATAACTATGTCTTTAAACTATGGCATGTATTTAACGCGGCGACAAATTGATGCCATTTCAAGTCGTAAAATAACTGAAAATGGATAGTAAATAATCTACTTTGGCGACTGATTAGAGGTAGCATTTTAACTAGAAAGCGGCGGCTTTTTAATGAGTTTTGAGGTTTTATAAAAATTTTATGTGGCAGTGATTTTTTTTTGTGGCAATTTAATTTCTTCTAAGGCGACAAATTATTGGCGGATAAAAAAGTTAAAATAGGCTTTCATAAATTCTAAAATGAGGTCTGAAATAAATACAAACAAGATCTTAAAAAAATACTTTTGGCTACATTTGTAGGGATCTAAATTAACCAAATTGTGACATGCTATAAAACTATTCTTAGTCTATTTTATTAACATTCCCTCTTTTAAATGAACCTACACCTACACAACTTAACCTTACCTAACAGCGGGTCGACGTCACCCCGCTTCGTGGGGTTCCTATTTCCTCTCTAAGGGACACAAGCTAACCCTAACCTAACCTAGCACAAAAACAATTGTGGTGATTAATTGTTTTTTAATGAGGTGGGCTTCGCCCCCCGTTCCTCCCTCTGTTTTCCTTCCCTAACTTAATTGCATCTGCCCATTAGGCTGGGTGAAGCAACTTTTAACCTAACCCAATTTATTTTATTTTTATTAATTTTTACTTCAATACACATAATATGTAATTTACTTAATATTATAGTCACAAAAATAAAAAAGCGAGCGAGCGCATTTGCCGCCTTTTCAAGAATTTACGAATCTGCAAACAATTTTCTAATATCCAAATACATTATTATAATACCCATTTTCAGTTTAAAAGGTACCTAAAAATCGCTGCCAGAATTGTATTTTATAATGAAATCCAATAGTTGCCAGTGAAGAATGTATGATATCCCCTAGGAAAAATTAGTCGCCACATTAGGTTTTATAATACCTCAACCAGTTTTACACTGATCCCGCTTGATATATTTGATACCTTACAGTAGCAGCCATATTTTTAGTTTTTTGATCCCAGCATTTTGTTGCTTGTATAGTTTAATAGTTGCTAAGATATTTAATCACTGCCAAGTTAGTTTTTTTGTGACTTAATAGTAAGTTGCCTAAAAAGGATTTCAGTTGCCGTGTTAAATATTTGCCTTAAACTATTATTAGTTTACCTACAGTTGTGAATCGGTGTCAAATATTGAATGAATAAACATTGCTGAATTTACTTATACTGAAAGCATCAACAATGCAACCTTTAATCTCTCGTGCTCTCACATGCTAGGAAAAAGCGCTTAAGCTTGCTGGTTAGGTGTCAACTCACGTTAACATAGGTTTAACTACATTCCTTTAAAACTTGAATAATAAGGTTAAACGAAAATTTTGATTATTTACCTTTTTAGTTCTTTCAGCTAACTTCGGTTCACTATAAATGTATAAAAAAGCAAATGGTTACATAATTAATTTACATTTTTGTGTATGGCTTAGTAAAGTACATAATGAAATTCAATTATCCAACACCCTATGCAAAGTCAACGGAAAGTTTACGATTAATATTTTAAATTCAAACTCATTAAACAATAACGGTACAGTACATTATCAGAGCCAAGCGTGTCTGTCTATACCAGTTGATTTTACTGTTTTTGTCTTAGTTTTTATTATTATGCAACCAAAATGAGTAAAGATACTTATAACCTGACTTTTAATTCCGTAGAATTCTGACGATTGTCATTCAATGACATGACATGACAGATGAAAGAGTTGAGAGAATATTTTCATTTTATTAAATGTGGCGCTGCAAATGAAAATGGGGATTTATGGCAAACAAATATGAACTTCGAAGCTTAACAAATATAACAAGGTAATAACAATAACAGCAATCACCGAGAAATCATAAGCGCATTTGAGCATTCAAAGAAATCAAATGACATGACAAAAATAAATAAATATGTTTTTTATAAGATTACTAAACCTGGACTAATATGGAGTGGTGCAAGCTAGAAATTAAATAAAATAAAGTTATCAAAATTGGATACCCTGTTCCTGATTTCGTGATATTATTAAATACTTATTTATTCATATTAATTAGGTTTCACCATTGTTTTTTATAACTTTGTTTCAAAATAATATCCTCATTAAGAATTTTTTACCGTTTCTCATTACGTCAGATTTAAAAGCCATGATTAATTATGTATCTCACATTAAAATTTAGTAAAGTTATATGATACTGATAACCTATTGTTTCATTAAAGTGACCCTAAAAATACAATGAATCTATTGGCAAGGGAAAACTTTGCTCTATGAGTATTTTTATACTAAGTTAGATATCAGATCTTACATCTTCAATATCCTGATCTAACAATTTCCGCTTCTTTTGTAAAGTTGAACTCTTTTGTAGAATACTGGAGGCCTTCCGGTATTGCCTTCGATATTTCTATGCAAATATAAACAATACAGATTGAATATAAAGTAGTACGATTTTGTACCAGCTATATTTTACATACATACATATTCTCACGCCGTTAATTCCCATTGGGGTAGGCAGAGAGAGATTATCGATCGCCACTTCGTACAATCCTGGCAAACCTCTCTTGCTTCGACTACATCCATCAATCTTTTCATACATGCTCTTTTATTCTTCATACTTCGGACGCCAGCCTTTTTGAGCACACTCACAATTTGGTCCAAGTGTGTCTTTCGTGGCCGTTCTCTACTAACTTTACCTTCCACATTAGCTCTATAGATACCTTTTACCAATTTTCCTATCATCCTTCCCTCGATTTGCCCAAACCATCTCAACATTCCTTTTTATATCTTACTTACAATATCATCTTTTACACCACACCTTTCACGTATCACGTCATTCCTCACATAGCTATATTTTATATATTAATTTCAGTTTATTTATGTTTTTTGGTTTTTACTTGTGTGTTTAAAAGCTATTGCTTGGAACCTAGTCTTTAATAGCACGTCGCGAAACCCATAAACATAAGGGATTTATCCGAAATTGGTGACAAAATAATGTACCAACTCCAAAAACAATCTTTATTAAAACTGAGCACATATTTGTAAAGTGGAATATAAGCCGCACGGGTCCGTCGAAAGCCCATTGACATACTCAACAATATTGTAAGCTAGAGTCGGCACGTGCCATTTTATGTGCAACAGCAAGCCATAGTTAAGCCGCGTATCGATATTGGCCGCTGTATCTACCAAGGTACAGCGGCCAATATCGATAGCTTGCTTTATAGCTTTTCTTTGTCTCCTTATTCTGAGTTTAAAAGACTAGAAGACGGTTTTAAATATTGAGACTGTAAGTTTTCAGTGTGGACTGTGTTACAGAATTGCACATTTTAAATTTATAACTAACTGTGAAATCCCGGCCTGGTTGCATGCTGTTTGTTAGGAATGACATTGAATCTGCAGGAAACTAAAGCCGGTATCACCCAAGAATTATTTACTTTATCTCCTCCCCGCGAGCCTAGCCTGAGTTGGTAGTAGGCCATAGTACAGACTAATTAGGTAGTATGCCTGATTTAGGGACATATCCCCTGAAGCACGGTTCTGTTTTTATTATTGAATTATTATTCGTGATACACCGTGCAATATCTTACCAAACTGGATTTAAAACTTCACCGGTTAATATCGATGAAAACTCTCCTTTTTTTCGTCAATCTCATATCTGTACTTTTTAGTTAGGAACACTTATTATTAAACCCATATTATATCATCAATGATACTCATGTAGTTGGCTTCAAAAAGCAGTATCACATTTGTTTGCCAAGGGACTCAGGCATTTCAGGCTATGTAAGTAATTGGTAGGCGATGCGACTGGAAATCCATCACCAACCATCCTTTTCCAATTTACGAGTATGTTTCCTTCCCGAATTCTATAAGGAGACAAGGATTTTGGTATATGAAGCTCATTTATTGCTTACATTTGGTATATGCACAATGTTCGATGTCAAAGTTATAGCGCCATGCGCTCTGCAATGTAGGTCTACAAAACGTTTTATATTGTTGTAGATTTAAAGCAGATTTGAAGGAAGACACATTTCTGTTTCCGTACGCGGTGGTTGAGATGGCGATGTGCCACTACAAGCTGAACGAGTACAACCGGGCCCTGCAGTTGCTGCAAGAGGCGAGGTAACTATACTACAAATCATTTAACGTATTATTTTGAATAAATATGTTGGTATTCACGCCATTAATGACAGTAATATATTTATTTGCGTATATCACCGATTACAGAGAAGAATAGAATTAACAGATTTTGTTTAAATCCGATTTCACGGATGATTTTAGTTTAGCTTTCATTGTGCTAATTTTAAAATCTTACAACTCTACATAATGTAATTTGTAAAGTAATCTGCAAAAGGTTGAGAAATCATACCAAAAAGTTACATTTATCTAAATAACGCGTAGCATATAATAAGGACATTTTAAATTGTATCTAGTTGTTTTAGTTCATGAAGAGTTTACTAACATTATATTTTTATACTTACCTAATAATCACAAAGACAAAACGATTGGATGTAACCGTTTTACAGTTTTGGAACGCAACCATAATAATAGGTTGTAAACTTAAACAGCCTGCTCAATACATTCCGTTCCGTGTAACAAAGACCTATTAAAAGTAAATATAGTTGATAAAAGACATATTTTGACTATATAGTAAGACATTCTTCTTAATTATATTAGTCATTTATTGTTAGGAAACAATCCTTGTTATATTTAAACTTTTTTTTATCTCGATGACTTTTATAATATTTATGAGTTTAAGAATACAAAATGTATGATTGGTTGAATATTTGTTGTGACATTGTTTTGATACTCTTGTACCACATTGTTTGTCAGGAAAATAATGACTATTTTAAAGTTTGCTGTTTATAATGATTGATATTAATTGCAGAAAGAAGTATTCGGGCTACTCCTTAGAATCAAGACTACATTTCCGATTGCATTCCAAGATGCAATTAGTGAAATCCGCCATCGAGCAGTCAGCCGCCAAAAAATAATTAGAGTGTTTCATGTGTTTGTAGGCTCATATTTATATTTTTTTAATTTTGTTTAAGTTTCCATATTTTATTAATCATAGATTGTTTAAGTTGCCTTAACGTTAAGTTCACTTAAAAATCATAATTATTTTAGTGGAGTGATTGTGATTTTAATTACCCCTTTTTTTGCTTACATATTTATTTCTTAAAAAGTAATAAGTGCAAAGTAACAAGTTCATTTTTTATATTTAGTAACATTTTCTAATGGGTACATTTTCTTTTAAATATTAGGAAAATTTAAAGGATTCGACGTAAGATAAAAGTGTGTATTGGCGTCATAAAAGTTTTGTAAACAAGGTTATTGAGGATTATTTCGTCCCTAATTACCATCAGTATCAGATGCAAAGTCTGCTTTAATGGATAAAGATGATAAAGGAAACAGTTTGCATCATTGTGACGCCATCACAATGAGCTGCTATATGCAAACAGTTCCGAGCGACCCCACTACTGTGCGTCAACAAGGGTCGGCAGAGGTACCTTCTAAATATAGCAGGAAGCAACAAAGTTCGCTCGTATGACGCAGGTTTAGCGTCGCGTATTATTACCATACTTATTTCAAACACTAGAAGAACACTAATTAGATTGTTGTACAAGTGATATTAGGGTCGTTATTTTTAAACTTTTCATATAGCGAATAGTAACTATGGCACGAATTAAACAGCGGTACAATAAATTTTTTATGAAATATTCTGCAAGGAATCGTAATTAATGATCCGACATACTCATATAGACAAAATGATACACATTTTTAAAGTTGTCAAGGAACATCCGATAAAAATACTTCTATTAAAACTAGGTAGGTGCTATAATTATCACCATAAGCAAATTCATTAATTTAAAACATTCTAGAATTTATATTTAAAGAAAAAGTGCTATATACCGGATGTTCACAAAAATCCAGTCATACGAATGATGTTGGGTCGGGCCAGACCGTTAACACCTGCTCGTACAAATAAAACAGGAAACTTCATTTAAAACTAATATAGTTCAATATTGTACTAAAATTATGCATTGTAAAATTAAGCTAAGAAACTTTAATGCCACATTTGGTAAAGCCAGTAAAAACAATGCGAAAACGTTTTTATTAAGTTTAAATAATTAAATGTTTCGTCGTTACGTGAACATTAGTCCTAAAAAACACTGTCTCTAATTTAATTATTTCAAAAGTTTTTATGCGAATAAATATAGAACCTTTGCATAATCATATTTTGGAAAGAACTTTTTAACTTGAACCTGATGTCTGTTGTATATTTTCTATAACATATTATGTAACTTCGTGTTGTAACGTAGATAGAGGAATAATAGTAGAATTGTAGAACGTATTTTTATCGTGTATCAGCTGAGCTGCCCTAAGTGAAAAATAATCCTATTTGTAAAGGTGTATTTAAAATTAAGTCATTCCATATTGTACTGATTTTTGTGCAAACATTATTTTTCCTAATTATATGTAACTTACCTCATAGTTTATTTTTATTTGCATTTTATTTGATTTTTTAACTATGTGTTTTAACATTGTATTTGATTATCTAAGGAGAATATCGAAATCAAAAGTATACCATTATAATACTAAAGTCCATAAAGAAACTGTAGACTTAATAAGGAAATAATTATGTACCCACGATACAAAAAATCCTATTATTAAATCGGAATGGTTAATTAGAACCATTTACAATACCTTCTATTAAGAATTATTTGTAATGCATATAAACAAGTATGAGACGGCTCCCATTAGATAAGTAGTCTTTGAAGGCCTTGTGTGTGGAGGTTGGAAGTCTAAGAAGGAAATTTGCACAGCAAAATGTACGACGAAACTTGGATGTAAAGTGAACGGAAATGATGGGGGTGCGGGCGGCGAAGGCGGAGCTCTGTTCGCGAGTGAATTTCACTTAAAGGAGCTTAGTTGCAATCAGAGTGCTAATGGTAAGGTAAACATCAAAGTAGAAACGACTGATCCTTTATGTCCTGCATAACTATTACGTCACATAAATCAAGGATCGTCCTCCCCCATTTCCGCGCTCGAATGACATAGGGTTGCCATCCGTCCTGTTTACCCGGAACATTGTCTGATTTTCGGTGCGTCTGGAGCACTCCAGAACTCTTTGAGTAATTTTACTGGCTGTCCTATAAAAGATACTCATCCAAATAAACTGTACAGGCACAACTCTTAAACTCTTTTAGATATATAAATCCCCTGATTCTTTTCTTTGAATCCTTAATTTTCAAGCGACGGAGGCAACCCTGGCCAGAATGCCTGGTGATTATAAAACATAGAAATGCTTTATAATCACCAGACCGCATCTCAGTCTATTTTGTGTGCAAAATTCTAATCAAAGTTGGTCAAACCTTCTTTGAACTTAATGTAAGTAAAGGCAAACGAAAAAAAAAACATAAAATGTATTGAGTTTGTAAATTGTGAAAATATGTTTATTTCTTCATAACCCTCCCCCTCTCCGATGTTTGGATTTCAAATCATATATGGGACATTGTCGTATTTCGATGCCGTGTAATAACCGGATAATGAAGGGTATCAAAATCATTTTCATTAATTTATATACATTTGTCTAATTGCTGTTTTGAGGCCTAGTCTCTATGGAGAGGATATAGAAAATAAGGGCTGTGTTGTTTAAGTTAGTCTTCTTTCATATTCTATTTTAATAGTTACTTACATGGTTTACTTACATACTACTTGTGAATTTAACCTTGAATTTTTTTTAAGTTTATCCATGTTTTCGGAAAATAAATTATATACTACAAGTTATTGGTTTTATTTCATTTCTGCCTTTTTATACGCCCTCTTTAATGCAAAAATGGCTAAGCCTGAGCTTTAGTATAGCAGTTTGCTATACTAGCACGGTTTTAGTAGCAATGAATGGGTACAAACGTGAAATATTATTTAAACACTTTACTGTATACAAAAACACAACACACAAACAGTATTTAAAAATTACAAAACAGTCAATGTACACAAAGGCAGACTTATCGCCTTTAAGCGATTTCTTCCAGTCAACCTTTATGGTGGTTACAAATGGATAAATCTTTAATTTAAATTACGGTCAAATATAAGTGCAATTTAAACGGAACTTAATTAAACACAACTTATTTACAACCTATATTCAGAGGGCGCCAAAATCAATTTGTACATTCTGTATAGTTGTAGCCTAATTGGCAATACCTACTGATAACGTACGTATCACTGCAGGGGATTCCCTCGTATGTCACATGTAGCACTAGAGGCTACACGAACCGAGCCGAATAACCCTTGACGCCAAGGGACGATCGTTGTTTAGTTTATTTTAAATTGCGTGTCCGAGTAATTAGTAAAATGAAACAACAAAGAGCCTACATGAAAATTTCGCCTTCCTCAGTGGTCACGCATTTTTAAATATGTCGACTGATGATCTGCAGAAACATGGAGCCGATCTAGCTCGAAAATATTGAAAAGACTTGAATGCAGTTGATTTTTGCCAGGAACTTTCTGTATTCAAAGACCTAGTAACGGAAATAGGCTATTTGACTAAGATTTGAAAACTATCTTACGGTGTTAATTTGATTTTTAAGGAGCCCTAAAAAAATATTTTTCTGTCTTCATTTTAGCTATTTTATTAAAAAATCGAAAAAGAAAATGCAATATTCAAATGTGCCGCGAAAACGCAACTTTAAGTAATATGGCGGCTGTAGCACAAATGACGTCAATTCCGCATTAAACACCAATGAGCGAAGCGATACACAGTCTGTTTATGCGCGATCTACGTCATTATAGAAATAGCCAATCACGGTCGTTTTTAGTCACGTGACAGTTGCATCAAAAATACATATTTTAGAAGACGGATTTTAGTGAATTAATGCAATTTTTTTATCTTGCATTATTACATATTGCTCCAAAAAAGAAATATCAAGACTAAAGAAATGTATATTTTTATTACAGTCAAATAGCCTATTGATGAAAAATCAAGTGCATTCGACCTGTTACAACATCAGTGTTAGAATGACTTGCAAGAAGCGTTTCCTAAAGTTAGTATAGCTTTGAGGATATACTGTACATTACCGACGACATCTGCCAGCTGTGAGCGAAGTTTCAGCAAACTGAAAATAATTAAAAACTATCTGCGTTCAACAATGAGCCAAAAACGTTTATCTGGCCTCACGATTCTAGCTATTGAAAATAAAACTGCCTTTGAGATGGACTTTGATGAGCTAATAGATTCTTTCGCGGAAAAGAAAGCACGCCGTGTAAAGCTGTAGTAAGATAAAAAGAAAAAAAAACGATGAGGAAAATTAAAAAATGTCTTGAATATCGGGAGCGTTGTTAAATTGTTGTTGTTATATTTAATTTGATGTCACACTAAAGAAAAAGTTATTAGTAATAAATAATAAAGAGTTAGAACAATTAAACCCACATGTTGCATATACTCTTATAAAATATTGCCTTTTTGTACCAAAATTTACATATATACTGAGATGTTCTGGATTATGGAGGCAAATCTCAGTACTTTCGGATATTGATAATTTGATCAAAGATTCATTCTCAAAAATTTTTAACATACCATTTAGCGATCGCTGCTGGATCCAGGCCACTCTCCCCATTCGTCATGGTGGCATCGGCATCCGCAGCCTTTCAAGTATAGCCTTGCCTGCCTTTTTGTCATCTGGTTTTGGAATCTGTAGTCTCTTCTTGCGCATCACTAACAAAGTGGTGGGTGTGACAGAGATCGCAGGTCTGTCAGAGGCAAAAAGTGCGTGGTTGGATATGGTCGGTCCAAACACAAATGTCCCTACCACTCTGTCCTCTCAGAGGTTTTGGGATGAGCCACTCTGCCGTCAAGTTCAAGTAAATCTCACCAATACAGCTCTTGACATGGTGGAGCGAGCTCGTCTCCTAGCTTGCTGTGAGCCAGAATCGGGACATTGGTTGAAAGCGTTGCCTTCTCGCAATCTAGGAACGTTGCTTGACAGGGGCACTTTTTCTATTGCCATAGGTCTCTAGGTCATAGGTCTAAGGTTGGGCGCAAAATTAAATGAACAACATCACTGCCGCTGCGGTACTTTAGTGGAACAGCTAGGACACCATGGACTTTCATGTCGTCGCAGCGCTGGACGTCTGTCACGGCATGCTGCCCTCAATGACATCATCAGGCGGGCCCTTACCACCATCAACGTGCCAGCTATCTTAGAACCTTCAGGTTTGCTACGTGATGATGGTAAGAGGCCTGACGGGATGTCATTGATACCTTGGAGGAATGGGAAGACGTTTGTGTGGGATTCAACTTGTGTTGATACGCTGGCGCCTTCCCATTTGTCAGGGTCTGCGGCTTGGGCTGGAGCTGCGGCTCATGAAGCCGAGGGTCTTAAGAAACGTAAGTATGGCTTCCTGGACGAAAGTCATATTTTTGTTCCTTTTGCTGTAGAGACCCTCGGCCCATGGGGTCCAGATGCGCGTAGATTATTCAAGGATATATCTACGCGCCTTGTTAAACTAGTGGGGATCCTAGGGCTGGCACATACTTTGCCCAAAGAATAAGTATAGCCGTACAAAGGGGCAATGCAGCCAGCCTTTTGGGAACCCTTCCCCCCAGCGGCAGTGATTTTGAGAATATTTTTTATATTGTTTAATTATTATTTCTATCTTTTGTATATATATTTAAAACTCATAGATTAAGGTTATTCTGTACAAATTTAAAACTTAGTATTATAATATAAAGAGTACAAATTTATTAAAGAGTATTCTTTCGACCACCAAAAATGCCACTTAGTGTTAATCAAACGCTCACGAGAGGGAGCGCTATATCAAGTTCTTGCCCCGGTTCGAAAAAATCGTAGATCCGGGGCTGATAATTATATCAAATATGCTATACAATATCTTAATACGTACTTATATAATAATATAAAATACAAATATATACATATACCGAACTTTATAAAAATAAAATAAAGAGTTAGGAAGTCTTGGTACAGTGGTTGGGAGAATAAGAGTATATCCCTTCACATTTTTCATTATAATATTAAATGTCCTGTACTATTGCATTAACGACCTACCAGTCTCTCAGAATATCCCTGTGTCCTTATATTGTTATTAGTCGGCGCATCGTATAAAAAACCATATCGTTAAAATCTTTTTTATTTTATATGAGAATCATCCAGTAAGAAAGAATAAGTTGAACTATAACGATGAATTCAATAATAATATTTCATCAGCCACTTAAAATATCCGATATACGAGTTTATGTTTAGTTTATGATCTCATTTGACATCATTTTAATTCTTAAGCACACTTAGGGTATAGCCCTTCCCCCAATGCGAACTAATGGGCATGAGGATATGTATGTACATGCCTCTTGCCATCCACATGTATTTTCATTTATCTAATAATCGCAGCAACACATTCCCCGTCCATATTTATGCAATGCGTTTGACAAACTGTCAAACTGCAGGGCCCTGTTCAATAAAACTGACAATCCGACATATATGTCAAAAACCGACAAATTTGTCGGATTGTCAGGCTAAGCTTGTTCAATAAAGATGACAAATATGTCCGACAGACAGGTAAAATCGTGACAAATTGTCACTACACTAAACGCGTTCAATAAAACTTAGGAATTGTCGAAAACCATTGTCGAGTTCCATGATATTAGTCCTTGACAAAGTCGCATTGTCACGACATATATGTCAATTCCTGACATATTTGTTTATTTTATGAAGTAGAATAGGAAAATGTGGAAGGTAAAGAACAAATATATTTAATATCCGAATGTTTCTTTGCTATCGGTTTATTTCCTTTGTCGCAAAATGGAAATGAACAACCAAGTGACCACTTTGGGCCAAATATATGAAAATTGCAATACTTATACAAAGTTTTCATTATCTTTACTTTCCCTGCTCGACGTAAGCACCATCTCTTTGAACAAACGTTTTAAATTCCTCCAAATAAGTGTGTGACACACAGTACTTCACCTGTCGGGATCGTCCGACAATTTTACAAATATGTCGACATGTCGTGACAATTTACTGTTCACAGCAGAATTGACAAGTTTTTCACGACAAATTGTCACCTATCACCTGTCGCGCTAAAAGTTTTATTGAACAGAAAAATGTCGAATTGTCGTGACAATCCCCGACATATTTGTCAATTTTCCACCTTGACAAATTTGTCACCCCCATTGAAGAAAAATTGAATTGAATTAAATTTGTCACCTGTAATGTTTATTGAACAGAAACTTGTTGAAGTGTAGAATTGTCACACTTGACATATATGTCGGATTGTCAGTTTTATTGAACCGTGGCTGCGGGCTGCGGTCGGACGGTCGATTGTTTGGATGCTTGCACAAATGATCGTACGTAGCGAATAAAGACGATCACACGATTGACGATCTTGGCCAAGTGTGTAGGCCCGGCGTAAGGCTAGCCGCCTACATAGTAATTTTTCTAGGACCTACACCGACCGACTCAAACGCATACGACCGATTTTTATTTTTTTATAATTAAATGTTTTATTTAGCTTTACCCGTTTGTTTTATTCTTTCTTGGATCAAATTTAGTAATTTAAATTTCACCCTCTTCCTTTTAACCGATTAATATGAAATTCAGTATACACTTTGGATTTTGGTGACAATACAATTATGTTTATTCAATATCACTGTAAATTCAAGATGGCCGCCTAGCTTTTTATCAATCCTATTTTAGAATAAAATGAAAGTTTTTAAATGAAAGGGCAAGTAAAATACAAGGAAGCATAAAAAATAGAAAACCAAGATGGCCGCCGCTGGAAAATTGATGATTACCTTTTTTTTTATTTTCCCTTTCTTCGTTTGTCAGATATCAATCGAATCCCATATTTTCTACTCAATTTGCTTGTTTAATTTACCTCCCAGAAATCATTTTAAATTTAGGTATAGAAAAAGAGTCCCTCTCTCCTGATACGGAACTAAAATATAAAATTGATGTTCTTTGGAAAGATTGGCTTGTCATTTATACTGATGCATCTAAACTTTTGAACTCAGAGTGCGTCGGCTCCGCTGTTTGGATTCCCTCTCCCAAAATAATTTTGAGCTTGAAATCTCCTGTCCATTCTTCAGTTTTTACTGGAGAAACTCTTGCTATTTTAGAAGCCGTTAAATTCATCGAATCTCATTCCATTAATAAAGCGGTTATTTTTACAGACTCCAAAAGCTGTCTACAAGCTTTACAATCAAATCAATTTCAAGCCAAAACCAAATTTCCATTAATCCTTGATTTGAAAACTGCTTTACGTCGATGTTTCCTTAATAACATTAAAATAGTCTTAGCTTGGATTTCTAGCCATTGTGGCATTTCAGGGAACACTCATGCCGATTCTGCAGCCAAGATTGCTTGTGATTCAGGAATTGATACCAATAAAATTTATTCTCATGACCTAGTAGCCCAATCATTAGTATTCCTTGAAAATTCTTGGTCTGAAAATTGAAAACATTCTATTCAGTTTAAAGGAAAATTTTACGCGGGTATTCAACCGGAAATTCCCTCTAAGCCTTGGTTTTTTAAATATAAACAATGCTTAAAGACATCTACCTCTACCATATGTAGAATGAGACTAGGGCATTGTTGTTCTCCAGTTTTTCTCGCTAAAATTAAAATTAAAGATAATTCGTGGAATGTGGACTTGAGGAAGGAACTTTGGATCATTTATTTTTTAACTGTTCAAAATTAACGACATCACTTTATGATATTCTCCCGTCTTTTATTCCTAAGCCTACTAATATGATAAATTTTCTTATCACTTGTTCATACTGACTTTGTGAAAAATTTAAGTTATTTAATATCTTCTAATGGAATTAAATTATAATATCATTGATCAAATTCGTAAAAACTTATTGTCTATTTTAATTTCTGTATAATTTTTAAAAATATACATATATATGTATCTATCAATCTCTGTCTGACTGTAAGATATTTAAAAAAGAGTAATAATTAAATTTTGTTTTTATCGGACTTGTTTCAAAAACTGAGCTGTATCTTTTTCACTCTGACGCTGGCAGAATGTATAAATTATATACGAGGGCCAATGAACAAGATAATAATAGTAATAACTTTTTTTATTTTATCAATGCCATCTATATGGGAAGTAAAAGAGCTTGACAAGTAGAATACTGTGCACTATACAAATCATACTTATAAAAACTACAAAAAAAGCTAAACAAAAACTTTGTAATGTTTAAGATAAATGTAATAAAAGCTAAAAAATATATAAAATAGATACTGTCGAGGGCATTATAAACATAGGCATAGACATACATACATATACTCACGGCAATAGATCCCTTGAAGGGGTAGCCAGAGCTAGGGAATTACAAATTCCCAAGCCACTTTTGGAAGTTGCGTAGGGAAAAGATGGTGAAATAAAGGTTGTTGGTGATGGGTCTCCAACCGCATCGCCCGAAAATCCCTTAAAAGCCCCAATACCGTTAGTCGCCTCTTACGTACACCCACCGGAAGAAATGGGGTAGTGCTATTCTAAGCCGACACTACACAGCTGTCCCACTGGCAACGATGGACGAGTGGCAAGTACAGATCCACAATCTTTTCTTGGCCGGTAAGGGCGTCGCTGTCATCGATATTAGTATTGCCAGTAAATAAAAATTAACCATTATAGGGGAAATAATTTTACATCATACAGGCTAATTTATGTAGTACAGTATTGAAATGTCTTAATAAAACCAATTATATAATATTCATTTCATTAATAACTAGTTGCTATGTAGTGTCGGCTTAGAAATGCACTACCCCATTTCTGCCGGTGGGTGTACGTAAGAGACGACTAACGGTATTGGGGCTTTTAAGAGATTTTTGTGCGATGCGGTTGGAGACCCATCACCAATTATTACCTTTATTTTACCATCTTTACCCCACTCAACTTTCTAAAAGTGGCTGAGGAGTTTCTAATTCCTTAGCTCTGGCTACCCCTTCTAGGGATTTACAGCCATGAGTATATGTAGGTATGTATGTAATAACTATTATTGTAAGTAAACAAGTTCGTTTTAATGTAAGCTAATTATATTTATTTATTTTTGCCCTTGTCTGGTATGTCTATCTGGGTGTGTCGCTTATCTTACCTCCCAAACGTTGTCTAGAAGAGATCGCTTTTAGCGATAACACTGCCAATTGTACTTCTCTGCAAACTCATTATTTTATACTCAAGGATTTGTTACTTGTGACACTC
The DNA here is from genome assembly GCA_963576735.1 of Bedellia somnulentella. Lineage (NCBI taxonomy): Eukaryota > Metazoa > Arthropoda > Insecta > Lepidoptera > Bedelliidae > Bedellia > Bedellia somnulentella. The sequence goes on from OY755170.1 coordinate 18,514,306, forward strand.
AGAGTTAATAAAATTATTTTTTTAATCCTGTAAATCAGAGGCTTACCTTGTCGTGTACAGTCTTTTACATTTCATATTCACACATAGATCCCCCAAAAAGGTGGCACAGAAAAATAAATCTAAACATCAGCATTCGTTTGGGTCATTCATTTTGCTGGGTCAGTGAATTTATGGGCACTTTTTTATTGCTGTTAACAGCCTTGTCTTGTAACATATAACATAACATAAACGTTCACGTCGAATACCCCCGAAGGGGTTTGGCAGAGGTACTAATACTTCTGAACATCACATGACTTTGTCACCTGGTGTTCAGAGTACCCACGTTTTGCATGGACAGTGTACTCACGTGATAGGGGGCAGGCCTATCGTCGTTTTGTACGAATACACTGTCACATGACTCAGCACAATTCAGCCATGTGGGTTTCCTCACTATTTTTTCCCTCACCGTTAACAAACGTGATAAATTAACCACACATATGTCTTTAGTAGATTTAGTAGATGTGCAAGCAGGATTTAAAAAGGGAATGGGATGTATGAACCAAATCTTCTCTTTAAGGAGCATCACCGAAGAGTGAAAAAGGGTAATGCGGTAAATGGAGCACTGGATAGTCTAATGTCTAGTCAGTCGGTGTCTGAAAAGGCCCGAATGGCTGTGCATGATGCTGTCCTCGTTCCTACGCTTATGTATGGCAGTGAATGTTGGGTGTGGCAGAAGAAGCATGAAAGTAGAGTGAATGCAGTAGAAATGAGATCCCTCAGAAAAGTGTGTAATGTAAGGTTATGTGATCGTGTGAGGAATGATGTGATTCGTGAAAGGTGTGGTGTAAAAGATGATATTGTAAGAAAGATAGAAAAAGGAATGTTGAGATGGTTTGGGCACATAGAGAGGATGGATGACAGTAAATTGGTGAAAGAGATATATAGAGCCAATGTGGAAGGTAATGTTAGTAGAGGACGACCTCGGAGGACACATTTGGATCAAATAGAAAATTTGCTCAAAAAGGCAGGTGTCCGCAGTATGAAGAATAAAAGAGCATGTATGAAAAGTTTGATGGATGTAAACGAAGCCAGAGAGGTTTGCCAGGATCGTACAAAGTGGCGATCGATAGTCTCTGCCTACCCCAATGGGAACTAACGGCGTGAGAATATGTATGTATGTATGTACATATGTCTTTAGAAAAAACAAATTGGTGTAGGCCCGATCCGGGATTTGAACACTAGTCGCTTGCACGTTAACCGGTGTTCTACCCATTAAGCTATCACGTCGCATTTGACTTGTATTTTTATATATATGTCAGACAGTTATGACTTAAGAAATGACACATTGGTACATCCCCGCATTAGGATTAGAACCCACGCATCAGTGTATACGAAGTGAAATCTTATTCGGGAGCATTTCCCCACTTCTCGTAACCCGCACCGCATGACTATAGATGCGCGCACAACTTTTCGGACGGTGTTAGCCTACTTAGATAAAATTTAACAAAATAAATAATAATTTTCATAAATTTTTATATTGAATACTGGAAATAAAAGCGTTTATCAATAAGCAAAGATACATCATAAAAATAATTGTTATTGAAAAAAAGTTTCCACTACAAAAAATATTAATGAAAGTGATAATTTATTATATACGTAGGTCACCCTATAATTTTTATTTAGTCAAGAAGTAACTGACAATGACATGCCGAAATTTCAAAATGGCGACAGTATACCAGTAGTCGCCGCCGGCCAAGAAAAGATTGTGGATCTGTAGAGCTAGAAAAGTAAAAAAAAAGTCAAAACGTATATTTTTCAAAATTAAGTCCAAAACTAACATTTTTTAACATCAATTTTTTTAAAAATTATCATTAATCCGTTGCTCCGGAAGGTGTTCGTAAAGAGAAGAAGCAACAAAGAAACTCTTTACATTCACATTTTTTCAAATAAATAAAGAATGAGGTTTTCATGAACAAAAAGATTCACATTTTTTCATTTTTCAAAATATGGTTTGTACAGTTTTGGGTCATATTTTTACTTTATAAAAGATTTTCTATGGCACCAAACCAAACGCTAGTTTGACAAAATTAAACTAAATTGACCATCACAAAAACCAAACACATAACGTGAGAAGAAAAATCCTCACCAGACAATTATTCCTAGGAGTAACGAGGGAAGATTTATAGCTTTACGGATACGGTCAAGTGCGCGTTGGGTCCTTGTCGTTTAAAAAATCTTGAACATTGTAGTAAGATTTCTTTAAAAGCATTACTTTAATTGCCTTTTTAAAAGATGCCACAGGCAATTCCAATATGTCAGAAGGAAGTTTGTTGAACATTTTGAGGGATAGTCCTATAAAGGTACTTCATTAAGTCTCCACTTCGGTACGTTAAGTTTGTCCTTATTTCGAGTGTTAACAGTTTGCCTATCACTAACTTTACTAAATTGGCCTGTATGCTTTTTGGCATACATTAAATTCTCAAATATGTTTTGGCAAGGGACAGTTAAAATGCCAATATCTTTAAATTTTTCGCGTAACGAATACCTCGACCTTAACATGTAGATAGATCGGATAGCTCGCTTTTGTAAGACAAAAACTTCATGAACATCAGCCGCTTTACTCCATAATAAAATACCGTACGACATAATACTATGAAAATAACTGAAATAAACAATGCGAGCTGTTTCGATGTCTGTTTTTTCTTTAATCTTACGCACGGCATACGCTGCTGAGCTCAGCCTTGTAGAAAGTTTTAGTATATGGGGTTTACTAGACCCTCACCCAATAAGTCAACATTGAAATCCCCACAAACTACATCCTCTTTGGAACTGCGGGAAGCCATCCCCAAAGCATCTTCCATCGCTGCTTCAAAGATGTCTAAGTTAGCTTTGGGTGGGCGGTATACACACAAAATTATATACTTACTCAATTCAATGCATAAAATTTCTACATGTTGTTCAACAAAAAGTCTACAGATGTCTTTTCTTTCTTTAAATTTAATGTCTACATATAATAGTATCATACTACTTCCACACATTATGGACTCTCTGTCAAAACAACTGCCCACCGTGTAATTCTTTAAACTAAAGTTCATTTGTTCTGCTTTTAACCAGTGTTCTGTTAAACAAAGTATTTTTGCATTGTACTTATTAATAAATAACTCTAATTCTAATAATTTGCATGAAAGGCTCTGTATGTTCTGATGAACTAGTGAGATGTATCCCAAGTAACATAAAGGCGTCATATAAGAGCTCTATAAGCGAGTTTGCGCCTCTATTTAATGTATGAAATCAGGCATATAACAGTACTATAAGCGCTTATACGCCCAGGAAAAGGCGCACTTTACATGACTAAACAGTGACGTAGTAGCTTTGTAATAGCTCTATTGAATTTCGTATAACTTCTTTAACAGTCATGTAAAGTCGCAGCTTGTCACTCATAAGTCCTATAATAGTGATCAAAACGTCTTTACATCACTCCTTAGTGTTATAATGGTTACAAAGATCACATTACATCACAACTTAGACCTATAACAATGCGCAAAACACTTTTATACAACACTTTACATAACAAGATGAAAACAGCGCATCGCACGACAAGTTTGATTATTCTTCTGGAAAAAATATAAGGATTTGTTTACCAAGGTGAGTACAGTTGTGTTTTTTATATTTCTACGTTACCGTAATGGCGTAGCTAGGTATTGTTGCGTATTGAATATAGGTGTTGTGGTGTAATTGTACAGTGATCTAAGAAGAATTTTAATACGTCGTCAGTGAGTTGCGCGACCGAAGCCGCGCACACCTAAATAACGACGCCTATTTAGCTGGCTAGAGTCTCGTTCGTTACCGGAATTAACCAGACAAATCGCTCCACCAACTAAGAACGGCCATGCACCACCACCCACCGAATCAAGAAAGAGCCGTTAATCTGTCAATCCTTCCGGTGTCCGGGCCTGGTGAGATTTCCCGTGTTGAGTCAAATTAAGCCGCAGGCTCCACTCCTGGTGGTGCCCTTCCGTCAATTCCTTTAAGTTTCAGCTTTGGAACCATACTCCCCCCGGAGTCCAAAATCTTTGGTTTCCCGGAAGCTGCCCGCCGAGCCATTTGTAGTAACGTCGGCGGATCGCTAGATGACATATTTACGGTTAGAACTAGGGCGGTATCTAATCGCCTTCGAACCTCTAACTTTCGTTCTTGATTGATGAAAACACCTTTGGCAAATGCTTTCGCTGATGGTCGTCTTGCGACGATCCAAGAATTTCACCTCTAACGTCGCAATACGAATGCCCCCAGTTATCCCTATTAATCATTACCTCGGAGTTCTGAAAACCAACAAAATAGAACCGAGATCATATTCTATTATTCCATGCACGAAATATTCAAGCAGCATTTTGAGCCCGCTTTGAGCACTCTAATTTGTTCAAAGTAAAATTGTCGGCCCACCTCGACACTCGATGAAGAGCTCCGCGATAGGATTTTGATATTGAACCGCCGTGTTACCGGCGGCTCACCGACGATATGCTCCGCAGACTAGTCAGTATCACCGCGGATGCGGTGTACCGATAGCGCGGCGCACAAATGCAACTACGAGCTTTTTAACCGCAACAATTTTAGTATACGCTATTGGAGCTGGAATTACCGCGGCTGCTGGCACCAGACTTGCCCTCCAATTGTTCCTCGTTAAAATATTTAAAGTGTACTCATTCCGATTACGAGGCCTCGTAAGAGTCCCGTATCGTTATTTTTCGTCACTACCTCCCTGTGCCGGGAGTGGGTAATTTGCGCGCCTGCTGCCTTCCTTGGATGTGGTAGCCGTTTCTCAGGCTCCCTCTCCGGAATCGAACCCTGATTCGAAGTGCGGTGCAAATTTTACTGAGTAACTAGTACGAAGTGTGTGCTTATTTTCAAATGCGCCGTCATTTGACGTCGATTTACAAGTTAAATTATGCAAAAAAATGTGATTTGCCATCTTGCATCTCTTATGTGACTAGTTAGTAATGTAAGGATTGAAAAATAAAATGGAGGTTGCTTTGGGTTGATGAATTAGGGTTCCTTACAGAAATACGAAAACCACATTTTAATTTTATTTACTTACATAACACGTATTTTCTAAACTTTTTAAAACATAAATCTGTCTTGTTGTTTCAGGGTGCCATAGTAATTATGTATATGGACGTTGACTGCTTTTTGACGAAGGATCATTTTACCCCTTCTTTGCTGGAGTGGCCTTGGAAAGAGACCCATTTTGTATTGTCTAAACATTGTATCGGTTGTGGTCACGTTAATAGTGAAATATTGCCGGAACACTTCAAATTAGAAAATACGAATGTTTACTTTTCACCATTGTTGAATTTTTTTGGTGTCAATTTTGTAATTATACAGCAGCATACGACCATTATATGATTGACGAATGTGAATTTTGTGCACATCTTCAATAAAGTCGCTGCCGCCGCCCGCCGCGCCGACGTCAACTCAGATTACACAGTCACAAGATCAGAGTCACAAATAACAGCTCGAACTTTCACCTGAACTGCAGTTTTTGTACCGTCCATGTGCTGTATTTCCAGATTGGTTCTTAATAAAGAGCTCATATCGTCAATAAACATTCTGAGATAGCTGTTCAAGTCGGATGGTTTGCTATCACCAGCATATATACCAACCACAATTGGAGGTACCGTCGACAGCTCAAAAATGTTACACAATATCGGCCATAGTTGTAGTTTTGAGCTTTTATAGACTGGTAAACTATATTAAAGTTCAGTGAAACTGTAGTAGGCAAAGCAGGAAGACTTTGTAAATATAATATTAGGCATTCTTGTAGACCATTATGCCAATAATGTCCAGAACCAACGGGTTTTGTAGTTATATTCTGACTCGTGCAGAGAAAAGTTCTTGGGTCTTTCGGCAGAATATTTGGAAGAGGTTTGTCTATTATTTGTAGTATTTTTTTAAGTGCTTGGTGAGAAATATTGTATTCAATTGCCCAAATCTTCAACTGCTCACTGAATTCCTGCAATTTGTCGGCGCCCTCGTCATCGGAAGAACTCCCTTCAGAACTAAATATATCGCTTTCTGGTTTATTGGGTTGTAAAAAAATTTAAGCTCACTGCTTTCGTAGGTACGTGCTTTGTTTATGTCGGAATTTTTGAAACTGATAGTCGAAGCTAAACTGTTTTCATTGCATCGTTTCAATACTTTCCTCCGATAATTACCACTTCTTTTAAAACGTTTCCAATCTTTGTAATCCATAATTAAATTAGCTCTATTAATTTTAATCATTTTACTGTGATGTGACTCTGAGAAACATCGACTGTGTAAAAGTACCAATGCAACTTTTATAACACGTATTAGAGATTTAGTGTCGCACTCGCTGCCAAAATGTCAAAGTTTAGCACTATAACAGCAGCAATTAATACATTTATAACACAACTCATATTTAGAACTATAAGTGAACAAGGCCCGCAATCTGGAAGCTACTTAGTGATGTAAAAAGATTTACAAAGCTGTTATACAACAACATAGATATTACAGTTACCGCGACACTTTTATGTGACCAATTAGAAATAATAAGTTATTTGAAGAATTGTTATAACGCTAACTTAATCTATAGACGTAGAGACCGCATTTATTACATCACTAAACTATAGAAGTGTCTTTTTTTAACAAATATCACTGTTTAGGCCTATAGCTAAGTTTAAGACAACATTTATACAAGATAAGTTGTCATATAACATTGGCATTGAAAGCTGTTATAGCGCAGTGTTAAAGCTGTGTTATTATTTATAATATACGGCATTATATGATTGGTTAATATGACTAATTAGCATATGTAGCTAAATAGTGACAGAAATTCCATTATATCATAGTTAGGTGACATACAGCTTCTTATAGAGCGTATATACGGCTGTTAAATGATATAATTTAAAATTACATGACTCTTTGTTACTTGGTATGCCTTTTCCTTTGTCTTACAAAGGAAAAGGCATACAAATGTGGATATTAGCTAGCGAGCTCGACCATAAGCGAATTTTATTGTTTCAAGTGCTGAGCGAGTGTTTTCTTTCATCATAAGTTTTATCGCTAAGAAACGAAGTACGAGTATTGAAGCGAGACCTCGCCAACCAACAGTGTGAACAGGTAACGATAAACTATTTTGAACATCTCTTTTGTTTACATAGAGTGGATAATTATTGAACTTTTCTTGAGCGAGCAAATAGTAAGTCATGTTCTTACCGGGGCGTAAGTGGTGGTGTGGTGGGCCAACTGCCTAACAACGAATTGAACGATTCTTCCATCACATCTTACGTCGCACATTTAAGGGTGCCTTTCCACCAGAGATGTGCTATGCAACGGATGCGTTTGATATCCACCTATCATATTATTTGGTGCACCATTGCACATAGCATATCACCGATGGAAACGGATTCAACTAAGATATGTTGTTTATATGGGATGATATGTGCTAAGGATGCGTACTGTGGCTGCGTGCTATGGATGCGTACTATCCATACGTAGCGTAATGAAATGAAATGAAATGAAATGAAATGAAATGAAATGAAATGAAATGAAGCATTTATTCGACGATTATAGGTGTAAAGGTCTTCAGGTATTTACAAGTGCGCAATCCATAATCTGCCTTAAATGGGCGTTCGAATATTTATCATTATTAATCATATATTAATCATGCGAACTAAAGAAAAAAAATGTCAACAAAAACCTATAAACTACTGGAACCAATACAATACACATGTCAATTTTCTTCAATAAAATATAAAGTTATATGGCAATTAACATATTCATTACAAAAAACAAACTTAGGTAATAATAATAATACAATGTCACCAATAACCTACTAAAAGTGTCAAACAAAGTCAAAATTTTAATAATTATAGATGTCAAATAAAAAAAAATAATAATAAAGAAATGTCATATATTTTTTTTATAATAATACAGAAATGTCAAAAATACTAAATACTGCATTTTTCTAAGAAATCTTTTACAGAGTAAAAACAATTATCCAACAAATATCTATGCAATGTCCGTTTGAATTCGATTAAAGTCATTTCTCTTAGTCCATTTGATAGTTTATTGTAAATTATAATTGCCATAAAATAAGCATTTTTCCTATACAGTTCCAAGTTTCGTTTGGGTGGATACAATATTAAATTAGTTTTTGTGTTTTTTCTAACAGGGCGACCATTTTCTGGTTCCATTTCAAATATATACAAGTTTTTATGCACAAATATACACATTTCAAAAACATAAAGACAGGGTAATGGTAGGATATTCTTTTTTTTAAATAAAGGTACACAGCTATCAATAAAACCTGCTCCACATAGGGACCTAACACACTTTTTCTGCAATTTAAATGCCCTATCTATATTTACTGAGTTACCCCATATAATAAGTCCATATCGCATCGAAGATGCTACATATCCATGGTAAGCAGCAGTTGCAGCCTCCTCTGAAACTATACTTCGAATCCTGTAAATAGCGTATACAAACCTATCTAATTTTGTGCACAATTAATCTATATGCTCTTTCCAATTAAGATGCTTATCTATATATATGCCTAAGAATTTCGTACAATTAACTTCTGAAATGATTTCATTCTGGAATTCAACTTTTATATCATTTTTTTTGCTATTGTAAGTTTGGAAATTGATAAAATTTGTTTTAGATAAGTTTATTTTTAAGTTACGGTCTTCTAACCATTTTATAACATTTTTCAAAGACTCATTAATACTGTTTGTCAAACAGTCAAGACTTTTGTTCTTTGCAATAATCGTAGTATCATCAGCAAACAAGATGCACTCATTACCGGTCACATTTGGGAGGTCATTAATATAGAGAAGGAATAGCAGGGGGCCCAGAATGCTTCCCTGCGGTACGCCTACTTCATTTCTTAGATAATCTGACTGATAAGTTTGTTTATAATTATTACTATTTAACATAGAAATTTCAACCGATTGAGTTCTACCTTTAAGATAACTTTCTAGCCATCTGAGCGCGTTACCTCTTACTCCATATCGATCCAGAATGTCCAATAAAATTTCGTGCACTACTAAGTCAAACGCCTTTTGCATGTCAAGAAATAAAACTAGTATTTTGTCCTTATTATTTAAGCAGTCAGTAATAAATTTAATTAAATGAAAACATGCTAAACTGGTCGAAGATTTTTTCTTAAACCCGAATTGGCTTTTGTGAAGTATTTTATGTTCAGTTACAAAGTCATAAAGTTTTTTATACATGGCTTTTTCAAAAACTTTAGCAATTATAGGTATCAGTGTAATGGGCCTGTAATTATTCATATTCGTTGTGTCATCTTTTTTATGCAATGGTTTGACAGTGGAAATTTTTAATTTATCAGGATAGACACCTTCACTAAACGAGCAGTTTATTATATGACTTAAAGGAAACGACAGAGGCACAGTACACAATTTTATTATTCTAGTTGTTATGTCATCGTATCCAGTAGATTTGGTGTTTTTTAAAGTTTTAATTATTCTCATTACGTCATCCGGATCGATGGGTGCTAAGAAAATTGATTTGTCGTTTCTACTTATATTTGACGTATAACTCACAAGTTTCTGATATTTGATATGCGCGTAGCTAGAGATGCGCAACTTTCTTGCACTTTGCGGACGCTCATCATCGTAGCGCATCTTCCTCGCACAGCTACATAGCTTAATTTTGGTCGAAAGGGTCACATATATTCGTAGCACAGCTTGTGCATCTTCGCAGCATAGTAGCATAGCACATCTCTGGTGAAAAGGCACTCTTAATCGACGATTATAGACAATGAGGGCTAAAGCGTGTGAATGGACCTGACCAACATTTTTTATTTTATACACCAAATAAATCTACAAAAAAATACGAGAAAAACTGTAGTGTTACTTTTTTCATAACTTGAAAAATGACTGAAATATTTAGGTTCAAAGTGCGCATTTCGGCCGACGGAGTTAAATGCGGTTGGCGCGGGCAAAGTGACGATGTGACGTCACAACCCAGCTATTCGTCGCTCAAGCTTGCGTACGCATGGAGCTTTTGTAGTTTTATGATACAAAATGGCAAATAAGTACTGTATTATGCCTCAGTGTTTCAATTCTGCAGTTATGCTACCTAATAATCTAATTATATTTTTTTTGTTTTTAGTATCTACAGCCCTCTTGTGGAATTGCGTGTGCCCAACAGGGTCCATATTTATTACTGTACCGTGATTACACCAATTATTTGTACACTTTTGGTATGCAATAAAAGTTTGAGTTAGAGTTTAAAACACTAGATAAATCTTTTTCCTTGTTGCGTAGTGTTGGCATAGAATAGCCGGTGGGTGTGGGTAAGAGACGACTAAAGGTATTGGGGCTTTTAAGGGAATTTTGGGTTATGAGGTGGGCACCCGTCATCAACAACCTATATTTTACTATCTTTTCCCTACTCAACTTTCCAAAAGTGAATTAGAAATTCCACAACCACTTTTGCTATTTTATTTTATCGTCACGATATCAGTTAGAATAAGATGGCAGCGAAAGACATAGCATAGCTGTTTTATACAACGCAATATTTAGTTAAAAGATCGCTCGTGCTAGCCTAGCAGGTGCTATGACGCCAAGAGGTGACTTTAGGCGGTTAACACACCAAACCGCAATCCGTCGCGGAGCGCGGAGGAGCGGATTTCAATATTGTATGCAAGTATGTACTTCGATTAGTATAGAAAAAACGCTCGGTACAACACAGATAACCGCAGGGTGCACACTGCGCTCCGCGCTAACGCGCTTGTTTTCGTTCTTAAGGGACTGGCTCACTTGCGAAAATACAGGTTCAGGCGAAAATTTGTGTTGCCGAATTTTACTCAATAAATATTCAAAAGATGCAGTTGACATTTGTGTAACTAATACAGAGTAATCTTCTAGGCCTGCTTATTTGCTTATAGAAAAACCATATTGCTAAAACAATTGCAGAGTCTTGAATGAGTTCAGTATTGTCCATTGTTACGGGCTAACGCCACGACGGCAAAATGGAAAATACCCCTGCTACTAATACCTACTTGGTGATGACCGCGCATTCCGCGCCTCCGTGCCGAGGTGCGGTTAAATCCGTTCGAGAAAGCGGATCTGCTTCTTCGTCGCCGCGCGCGGAATCAGCTCCACGGCGCATCGGCGCGTAGGCGCGTTTCCAGTGGGATAACCGCCTTAGGATAAAAGACCTTTAAGTGATGTTTGGGTTATATGGCTGTAGTAGAATAACTATCATCCTTCTCAACTTCCAAAAGCAGCTGAAGATTTTTCATTCCAAAGCTCTGGCTACCCCAGCTTAGGAGTTAGAGCTGTGATTATTTGCATGTATCGAAATCAATACCGACGTTCCATTTTCCTTTTACAAAAAGTCGGTCACCGATTGTCAAGCAGCCATATTTCTAACCGACTTTTTGTACGACCGACTCTTATACTATTACAATCTAAACTCTCTCTTTACCTCCTACAAATAGTATACGCAACCCATGTGTCCTCCCACTACACTGTGAAAGACGCCGAGCGCCGCCGCCTAGTCATATCACTGTATTGTTTTACATCGGCAGTGTCCCAGCGGGGTTGTGTTTCGTATGAATACTGAAAATTATTTAAAATTTTGAAATGTAAAATATTCAGTACTAACACATGATCCCACGACACATCGGTTCTGCTTGGTTACGAATCATTATTATCATAATCAGCTAATGCGTATCTACTGTTGGACATAGGCCTTCCTCAAAGATCTCCATAATGTCCGGTTCTGTGCTGCCCTCAGCCTATCGATTCTGCTACCTTGACAAAGACATCAGTCCACCTCGTCGGGAGCCTACCCACACTGCGACCACTGGTCCCCACTTAAAATCTTCGTGTCCCCAACGGCCTTCGGTTCTGTTTGGAATGTGCCTTCGCAGTGCCATTTAAGTTCTGCAATTATTCTTGCTATGTCAGTGGCCCCGATACTGTAACGGGTGTCTTTGTTGCGGATTCGTTGTTGGGGTGAAAAAAATAGATAGTTATTTCTAGCTACTTCCTGTGGACTGTGAACGCTCCGAAATCGTCAGAACTCACTTAGTGGTCCATACACCGCAGTGCTTCAATAGTAACTATATTATGAAACAGACAATTGTTGCATTCGATTCCCAGCACGGAAACGTTTACATGTAGTTTTTCGGGTTCACTGCCTATTTGTCGCCAGGCGGTATCAAATAACTATGATATATAAAAAAAAAAAATGTACACCATTTATCTATTTCTGTCTGTGTCTAGAGTTAGAGCTAAGAAGCATTAGGTCCATGTTTTACCTTCAGCATATAAGCGGTTAGTGCTTCTTATCGAATAAAAGATTAGTCAATATCGTAATATATAGTTACAGTACGTAACTGTAGTTCAAAGTATTGCTATGATTGGCACGTAGAGTGTGTTCTGAGGCTTTTCGAGCGTTCACAACCGCAAGTAGGTAGAAATAACTATCTAATTTGTGTCATCCGTTCTGGTCCGGTGTGGCCCGTGATCGTGTGTTAGGGTGAAGACATAAAGTATAAGGTATGGAGCGGTAAAGGATGCCTACATACAGGAAAAAGAGAAATATTTCTTTAGTGACCTTCAGGTAGAAGAAGAATCAAAGAATGTTGCCACCTTCAAATGTTGCTACAAATATGATAACGTTTGACTCGAAGGTTTCAAAATGTTTCCTATAGGCTGTGTTCAGAGGTAACCTGACCATAGGTCCTGACCGTCAGTCGTCCGTAGCTATAATCTAATTTTCAAGGGAAATTTTAAAGAGCGTTCAGAGCCGTACTGACCATTCCGTACGCACGTCAGTACGTACGTAACCCACGTGCTTAGGGTCAGGACTAGCTCTGAACACAGCCTCATACTTAGCTTTATGATCATTATGAAACGTGAAAACTTGTAAAATGGTTTCCGAAATCGTCAAAAGAAGTTTCATGTCATGACCTTGTTCGGACAAACTGAGGTTGAATGTAGCGTGAACAAATTTCACAATATGAAGCAGTATGTGCACACGTAATAAGGTTGGTTCAGTTGTCTGGTTGGTTACGACGCCTCTATTTGCGTTTTTTTTAATCAAATCACTTAATGTTAATGATGCTCAGAATTACGAATTACGTGTGACGAATTTTGAAACTAAATTGGGGAAAGACGGTAGAAATAAAAAGTATCGTTGGTGAAGGGTCTCCAATCGTATCGCCCAACAACCAGTCAAAAAGCCTCATAGTCTTAATCGTCTCTTACGAACACCCACGGCAAAAAAAGTAGAATCCTAACCCGGCACTACACGGCAAATTAATAAAGTAACGTATTCATAATAACGTATATAAGTATTAATTTGTCTGTCATTATCATATTTCCTATTGTTGACAACCCTAATAGTTAGTCTCCTTGGGAGTGCACTTTGAGTGAATTTAATTTAAAATGGCGGGCAATACAGAATTATCATTTTTGATAAAACACCATTTAAAAAATAAATTAAAAGAAATATTGGGAAAAAAATGCATAAAGATAAAGAGAAATACCATCTTTTTAAAATTTTGATGTGGTTGATTTATTTCTACAGCGATATACTGCACAAACAACCATTTTTCCGAGAGGCCTTTTCACTACCACAAGCACGTTAAAATTATTTAAAAATTGAGGTTGAAGTAGTCTTAATAAATGGACTAGATTCGGAATCATGTACCTTTGACAGAGGGGTAACGCCTTGTAAGGCGTGTCCCGTTCTAGTTTGGTCTACCTACCTACATGAAAACTAAAGAGGTTTCAAATAGAAATCTATTTATTATATATTCCGTGTAAATAGAAGTAATTTCGTGTCTCTGGAGCGCCGAGCAAGAAATAACGACCAATACCAACTATTCGTCAACCGTAGAAGTCCGGTCCGGTGTGGTGTGTGATCGTGTGTAAATAACTTTAATACCTACTCACCACCGCCTACGGCCCCGGACAAACCGAAGCTTAATGGCAAACAAAAACTTTTCGGACAATGGTGAGAGCTGTCTGCATACATATTTACTTTCACAATATTTATGATCGGCTATTATATATATATATATATATATATATATAATAAGTCGTGTTAGTTACACTTTTTATAACTCACGAACAACTGAACCGATTAAGCTGAAAATTGATTGGGAGGTAGCTGAGAAACAGGAAAAGAACATAGGATATATAATTACGCTAAATACCGTAGGGTGTAAGCAGTAAAAACATTTAACACCATCGTGCGAAGCCGGGGCGGACCACTAGTTTATGATATAATAAAAACTGTTTTTAAAGAGAATGCCATAGGTTCGCCAGTGATCTCCTTTCATTTTCTTGTCTTTTATGCCAAACTGTAGATATATCCGAAATGCCATCATCAAATGAATCTGCCTACAAAAAGTCATTACATTAATAAATTTTTCACTAAGTTATAATTTTGGAAAGTGAAAAGGTCTCTATTTACACAATTAAGGATAAAAAGTTACACACTACCAATACACCTCATTTTGTTTTTATCTATACTATAATTACCATAAACAACAAGTAAATCGATTTATAAATTTTTATTTCAATGTCTCTAAGAAACAGTTGAAAGTCTCCACATTACGTTGGCTGTGCTCTGCTACTTGAATGATAAATTTGGAGAAGTTTTATAGGTGAATAGCGTAAAATAAAATTCATTCTAAGATGTCTGATCAAATAAAAGTCGTTTCTGCAATGAACAAATTATATATCGGGAATTTACCGATAGAGGCAGATGAGGCTGCTGTTAGACAATTATTTGCCGAACATAGTTTGACTGTTGCTGATATTTCAGTGAAAAGAGGAGGCTACGCTTTCGTTGACTTCCCAGACCAATCGGCGGCTGATAGAGCAATTGACAAGTTGCATGGTGAGTACTTTTTATTCGAAATCACTTTGATATAAATATATTATTTAGTAAAACAAGTAAAAATGAGTGATTGCTATGAGCTTATTTTTTTAAGGTTACTCTTATTGTGGTCTGCCATTAATCGTGGAGCCTTCAGTGGCGAATAAGAAAATGTAAGTTATCTATTATACTATTACGTTGATACAAATAACTAAATTACCTATTAAATTATAAGAAAGTTTTTCGTATTAGGTACATTGTTTTTGGACTAGACAAGATATTTAATATATTAAGTATGATTACCTTCGTAAGTGTAAGTTAAGATTATCACGCTTTACAAGTTTATAATTGCTACCGTACTCTTTGTACTACACGCTACACGAGATGGCTCAAAGAGTGCTGTAGCCCGTGAAAGTGCAGTGTGATACTTTGAACTTAAACTGACTTAGCTTATCGTGTAAATGTAGTACTTGCTATTGCTACCATTTCCTTTGTACGTAATTTCCACTTTGTTATAAAGAATTTGTGGCATGAGACCTACACTATACAAACAAATAAGTGTTTAGAATTAACGTGGCTTCAAAATAATATTGTATTGAAATTATATTCAGAATGAACGTCCAAAATCTTCAAAGCACGAGCTCAACCCAGCTGAAAGATTCAAACAATGACCTGACGGGACAAAGTGGATGGAGGTAAATTTTTCTTTAATTCTTTTAAATTTATATTCAGTCGGTACGGTAAGTAGTAAATATCTTTCAATAATGCTCTCAGCAATCTCCAACAATTTTCAGCCATATCGGTTCATCCGTTCTCGAGTTATAAATAGTGTAACTAACACCACTTTCTTTTATATATATAGATATGAAAAATTCAACATTTGCTTATTTTTATTTCATGACGAATATTAACCCATGTTGTCCAACACAGCCTATATTATTCACAATCGAACAAAACAAAAAATATGAAGAAACAGCACTAATCTAACCGAACTGTAAGGTTCTAATATTAATTTGGATCTGAATAAGTTTTAATCGTCCAAGCCATTCTTTTTGTAGGACGTATATTCAAACAGATTTTACCTCCTTTAAACACCGAACTTTGGCCCGTTGCATTCCATCTAGTTAAGACATGGGTTATACTATACTTACATTAAATCTGGCACAGTATTTGCAGCGTAAAGCGTAATGTGAGCCAAATGAATAAAATGGCAGGTCGAGAATTGGTTTATAACATTATTTATACTTCGAAGTGATTAGGGTTGTCCAGAACAAACATTTTATTTTATTTCATAGACTAGGAATAGTTTATATGGCGAAACAACGTTTGCCTGGTCACCTAGTACAAATATAAATTTCGATATAATATAGATGGATGTTCCATGTTCACCGAATGCCTTCTATACCAATACCAACCAAAGTCCGCGCTTTCTCCCTGCCCTCTTCACCTGAACGAGTCTCAGCTGTGTGAGTGTCGCGGAGCATGTGCTTTATTTACGAAAATACCCTTGTTTGTGGGAAATTGAGATATGCACATTTTATATGCAACTTCTCAACTCCGATGGATATAATTTTCTTATCTGACAAGGCAACATACGTTTCAAATTAAGCATAAGAATCATCGTGAGGAACATTCAATTGATCAAATATTAGTACCCTGCTAAGTAACTAGATAGATTATAATCTATTATTATATATATAAAAAAAAATACGAGATACTAATAAGGTATAATATTAACCGCGATATACTACTATGTATTTTAAGGATACAGAATGTTCATTGTTCCTGCCAATTATATATGCATATGTAGCTACCCAGCTACAATACAACCCTGTTTGAACAACTGTATCTCCAGCACCTTTATCATCATCATCGGATCACCACCACCACCACATAATGGCCGAACGGGACACCATAGTTTCCGAGGCGACTGCCCCAGCCACCGCGCCAACCCCTTTGCCCGCCACCGCCAACGGCCCTGTATCTAAAATCGCCCGTATCGCGCTGTCTATGCGCATTTTACCGTTCTGGCGTGACAAACCCCGCTTATGGTTTATTAGTTTTGAAGCAGCGATCAGGGAGCTGAAGAAAAGCCAGCAACTACTCGCTCAGATGGTAATTGCCCAGCTGGACGAAGGTGATATTGAGACCGCCGACGAACCCTGAAAGAGCGTCTTATCACCGCCTTTGAAGAGTCAGACTGTCGCCAATTTCAAAAACTGTTATCTGTAATAGAATTAGGCGATTAGAAGGCGACATAGCTACTACAACGCATGAGAAGCCTGGCACGCGATTCAAACCCTGACACTTCTCTTCGTCTAATGTGAACCAATCACCTATCTGTCCACGTCCGTTCAGTTCTCGCCGTCTGCGAAACGTTCACGACCCCTAATGAGCTCGCCCTGCTCGCTGACAAGTTGTGTGAGAACGCCGCAAGCCAAATATCAGCCGTTGCAACGACGCCTTCACCAATAAATCAGGACAACGACTATACTGGACTATACAGGTTGCAGATTTGAAAACGAAATATGATCGTAGGAGCTGCAGTAATTCATGTGACTATCGCAACCGTAGCCGATCCCGCAACCGCAGCTGCAGCCGTTAACCATTTTGCTTTTAGCAAAGCGCACAAGTGCGAAGAGCCTTGCGATTTCAAGAAGCAAAGTGCAACAGTACCCGTGCTAGCGCCGAAAACTAAGTCAGGCACTGGACATGTGGGCGTTTTGCGACTCCATTGCAAAAACACACCGCCTATTTGTGACCGACCGATCATCGCAACTTACTTGCCGTGCCGATTGCGCCGTCATTCAAAAATGTAAGGGTGCAAATTACAAGCGCCTAACTGTTCTACTCTACGCTGCGAAGACACTCGAGCTCAACCTTGGCCTCCTACTGGAAAACTGAAATGGAAGTTCGTCGTGGTGAAGGTATTTTTCTAAATATTTTTCTATCCATTCATGTAGCTCGGAATGTGTGTACTACGAAATTAGAGAACGGCATCTCTAATTTCGTAGTACACGGAAAGTTTATTTTCTGATAAATTGTGAAACTAAATAAATTTAGCACGATATCTCTTTTTTTCGCAAGTGTAGTTTTTCATATTACTTAGGAGATGACTATACCGATAGCCTGGATGTGACTGAATAAGAACATGAGCACGGTCTTTTGTGCAAACTGACATACTGCATCTCGGTTTCCTTTCTACGTTCTTTGAACAGGTCGTAATCGAAATGTTAATGGAGAGGAAAAGATCTTGAGGAAACCTATATGATTGACTCACATGTAGTAGTATAGGATAAGCCAGTCTCTATCATATGTCTAGACTTGTACACTCTACTTTTTGACAATACTAGGAAACAAAATCAATAGATTCATATTGATTATAGTATTAATCCTAACATGAGGTTTTCATGAACAAAACATTCTAATTATTCAATTGATTTATGTTTATGGTAAAAAAATATTTACTAATTTTAAAAAAAAGGATTTTTGAAGCTGGGTCTTTGGTTTTATCCAGGGTGGTGGATGGTCAATTTTAAGTTTTGTAATATTTTCGTAAACATTAATTCAAATTACATTATTTAATGAGCTACATTGATCGGTATCTTAGCACAAGTTACTTGGATAATAAGTAATGTTCTATTGTTCAATATGACCTCGTAAGTATGCCGTATTGCTTGTTATTTAATAATGAATTAGCCCTAAGATTCTTGAAGTACATTTTACACTGAGGTAGATCTAGCCAAAGCCAAACCCATGTTTTTATTTATCTCTTATATCTGCCTAATAGGAATTTATAGAAATAATAGAAATAAATTAATTACGTAGTTTTAACGACCCAAGCACATATCTTACCTTATTCATTTAGGTGACTTTCTCAATTGATTATATCATTATTTCAAAGTTAATACATCATGTGTAGGAGATTAAAATTAAAACCGTGTGCTTGCAAGGACGACCACAGACCGGGTGAGGGGAAATATATATTAAAGTATAGCTGCCGTGTGGAATGACTTCTAAAATGTATAGTTCAGTATAGTAAAATATATTTTATCGACTGCTGTGAAGTGCGCTTGCAAGAACGGACAGAGACTGAATTGATTAAGCAAAATACATGAGCTCCCGCGTGGGTTAAATTTATCGCAATATATTAATGTTTATTCTATAATAAAACCCGATTAATAAATATTTATTATATTTTAGTCCGGGACGGGCTAAGGAATGGCAAAAACCGTTCAAATTCTAAGATTTTTCAAATCTTCGGCTGGTCACCCCGAGGCGTACCCGCCCTACCGCATTCCGTTCAGTATCTCGGTTGGGTGTGCTGGTGCGTTCAGCGTGCCCGTTGTTTTCATCTTTTAATCAAGCCTTCTAAAGGCTTTGTAAGTTTTCTTAAATAAGTTGCTTTTATTTCAACCATGGATGGTGATGTGTCCCAAGGAGGCTCTGGTGATGCGTCTCCAACTTACGAAGACCTGTAAGTATCCTCAATGTTAAATTTCGGAAATTTTATTAAGAAGTATTTTAGTACTTTATAGATTTTATTGACATTTATTGATATAAATAGTGAAACCAGATGTTCATGTACACATGTATAGTACATACGAATGTAATATTACCACGATTTTACATTAGAAAAGGGCGTCGTCGCTCGTCTTGTGAGTGGCTATGTCAGAACGACCACATGTTTTTCTGATTTTCGACATTTTATTCATTTGTCATACTACGATTTACAATTCCGGAAGACAGAATTCCTTTCATAATATCCGATTTCTCATAAATACAACTTTTATTATTTAATTTTCAACGATTCAAATTATTTTGACATTGACGCGAATTTGTTACTTAAATCATATCTATATTAATATTTTGTTATTGAATTTAGCACGTACAGCGTTTCTTGTTTTAACCTAGTTATATACTGTTAAATAGTGACACTTCTATATGTTTATGGGTTTAGCTACAAAGCTACATTTTTTCTGGCGTTGCTCTGTTTTTCTTTTCTCTTTAAAAGCGAAGTCATAGTACATACGAGTAACAATTTGACCAATTATATTGTCTAACTAATTCAGTGGTCATGGTGTAGGTAGAAAATTTACCTAACATTTGCCACGGATTGAATCCACATTTACTTTAAGTTAGGTACTAATTACAGAGGATTCTAGTCCATCTAGTGTACACTGCCGCGCCCTTACTATACTCCAGCTATTATTAACATCGCTTTGCTTGTCATTGATATTTTAAGAACAGGTTTGTGATATGATAACACATATATATATATATATATATATATATATATATATATATATATCGCGCCTTAATCCCCATTGGGGTACCAGTAGACAATGGTTTGCCAGTTTGTATTATATCGCTAGCCTCTCGACGTTTTAATTTATTTCCTCTCGCATGTCCCTTTACAGATCCTTTCAGTAAGTTGTCTATTTTGGCCAACGGAGTCCTAAGCTTCACTTCTCATTAGCGTAAAAAATGTACGTTAATGAATATTGTAAAATACCACATTTACCCATTACGTTATCAGTATTACAGCTCCAGATTACTTCATTTTAAATTCTATTAAGCATAGGATATATAGCTTGTCCAAATGTTGCTGGTGTAGTTGTGGTCCTATTAATTTCAATCGATCTTATACGAGGAAAAAACTGTCTTAGTTGTATGGGAGTTATTCCCCACAGCCCATTTATGTCCCCACCAAGGGGCTCGAGCCTACCCTATAAAGGGTGATTTCGCCATAGTCAATCAAGCTGGCCAAATGCGGGTTGGTAGACTAACGTTGTTATTACCGTAATAGTAGCCGGGACCGATGGCTTAACGTGCCCTCCGAAGCAAGGAATAGTCTTAATTTTCGGATAATGGTGGCAGCAAGCCTGCAATATCCTTCCACACTGGGTTAAATCTTACAAATTCAATTTGTGAAATAACCCCCCCGAGGATCGAACCCGAGACCTCTGTAATTAAAATCAAGCGACCACGGAGGCAGTCATCA
The DNA here is from genome assembly GCA_963576735.1 of Bedellia somnulentella. Classification (NCBI taxonomy): domain Eukaryota; kingdom Metazoa; phylum Arthropoda; class Insecta; order Lepidoptera; family Bedelliidae; genus Bedellia; species Bedellia somnulentella. The sequence goes on from OY755170.1 coordinate 18,535,175, forward strand.
CATTATTACTAATTATATTAGTTAGTAGAGGAGTTATTTAATCTAATGTTAAGTACAGCTGGTATGTTAAACATCGTCGGTAAACACTTAATATCACCATCACGGTTAATGAGATAAAGCCTGTAGACTGACTGATGAACAAAATAATAGGTTTCGGTTTTTCAGCTTTGGCACCGAAAGCTAAATATCTTACCAGAATTAATACATCTATGTGTCGACACTTGCTAGCTTATTCATTATGCTAATTTTTACAGGTTGGTAAGGGTAAAGTGGTTATATGTGTAAATACCTAAAGCTAACCAGCTGGGCAAGCACGAGCGCTATTTTATCGACACGATAACGGTTAGAATGAGATGGCAGTATACGATACAAGTAAGTGCCTAAGAGGTGGCTGCTTTATCCCACGCGATAACTAGTTTAAACACGGCTCGTGCTTGCCCTCCAGATATAACCGGTTTTAAATCGAGTAAACAAAAAAGCAAGTGTTACGGCTCAGGAAATTCCGGTGTTTTTACAGCTACACGCCCTTTTCTAGTATTTTAATATTTTCAAGTACTTTGTCAGTCCAAACAATATTTTCAAAAGTTTTATATAGTTTTGGTGTTGATTAATATATTGTGCACATATACATGCATATACTCACGGCTATATTTCCCTAGAAGGGGTAGCCAGAGCTATGGAATTATAAATTCCTCAGCCAGTTTTGGAAGTTGAGTTAGGTAAATATGGGAAAATTAGGTAAATATGGTAAAATAAAAGTGAAAGGTTAAACCACGAAACTTGATATGAAACATTTGTTCTAGCGTTTTTTAAATTTCGCTCTGCGAGGGGATTAAATAGGGGTTGAAATTTTGTATGAAGTTCGTAATTATTTTGTATTAATAAGAACCGAAAAATCGTTGGTTCTAGCATTCTGAAGTTTTTACCAGTGTGTTGGGGTGAAATAAGGGTTGAACATTTGTATGGGCGTTAATAAATCATTTCAAATGGAAAAATCAGTGTTTACGACGATTCTTAACAGTACACCAAGAGTTCTGTGTAGCAAGCACGAGCGCTATTTTATCGACACGATAACGGTTAGAATGAGATGGCAGTATACGATACTAAGTGCGTAAGAGATGGCTGCTTTATCCCACGCGATAACTAGTTTAAACACGGCTCGTGCTTGCGTGTGTCTACACTCAGCGGGACCCCCTGTCCTAAAACGATATGAGTATGTCTAGGATTTAGTTCCAAATTAGTTCTATCAAATGCAGTCAAAATTTGATTTTGTTCCGTCAAAATGGAAGAAGGGCGTTGGTTTTAATTCGACCTCCAGCCAGCGGGACACTTTTTATTTATAGGTCACAGGAACTTCAAATGGGTGTCAAACTTTAGTTCTACTTTCATTTATTCCGATCTAAGTGAAAACGGTGTTCTAGCGTAAATAATTACAAAAATAACAAGGTTCAAAAGAACCTCCAGCCAGCGGCCAAGTTTTTTCAATGATGCTGTGGGAACCTAAAAGTTACATCAATCTCTTCCCTTTGTTTAGTTCTACTCAATTATCGGTTTTAAATGCTTCTATTTTATCTTTTAATAGTACACAATGAAAAACAGAAACCTTCAAGTATGCTTTTTATTTATACAGTGAAATACATATTTTCACAATTTAGTAATTAAAGGTATCGAGTAGAACTAAACAAAGGGAAGAGATTGATGTAACTTTTAGGTTCCCACAGCATCATTGAAAAAAGTTGGCCGCTGGCTGGAGGTCGAATTAAAACCAACGCATTTCTTCCATTTTGACGGAACAAAATCAAATTTTGACTGCATTTGATAGAACTAATTTGGAACTAAATCCTAGACATACTCATATCGTTTTAGGACAGGGGGTCCCGCTGAGTGTAGGCACACCGTGCTTGCCCTTCTGAAGTGGAATACAACGGCAATACAAAATAAAAATTTGTCGAACGCAACGAAAACACTTATCAAGTGGAATCCAACTGAAATAATCGGTTTTTTTAAATTTCTTTAGCCTTATACTGTCAGAACAGAATAGCTCTAAACCGATTCTCGTCGTTTTATGTGACGTGACCAATCATTAAAGAATGAAAAATGAAAATAAATGTTCGCTGCTACTATTAATAAAATTCAACTATGCTATGACTTCGCTTTGCAAATAGAATCGAACCATAACCTAGATAGTAGTTATTAGGTACATTTAGCAAGTACGCGGCACGATATTTGTGGAATGGGGAGTGTACAATGGACTTAGTAGTTGCGTGTAGCACGAGGGGTGTGGGTGTGGCTGAATACTGACTACATGCGTCCGGGAATGCCTGCGATTGGCTTTTCGTAAACCAACCTAAACTAGCGAATGCATCAATGAAAACTTATATATGTATATATATATATATATATATATATATATATTACTTTATTATATGACCGACCCGAGTAAAACCCCGTGAAAATCGATTTCATACTTCGGTACTCTTGTATTTTAAATCATCGCCTGTCCTCTTCTTTCTTCTCCGCGGGTGCGATCTAGCCCACTCCCGTTAGGGACGGGCTACCCGCGTTCTACAGCTCCGAGGTGAGATCCCTAACTACCCCTGCCCTAACGTTAGATTATAACACTAGTTAATCGGAAGGGAGGGTCAGGGAGCGAGGATGTGTCTGGACTAGGGAATGAAAATCTCGCGAGATTGGGACAAGTTGAGTTACCAATTAGTCAAATGGGAAACTATAGATTAATTTACAAAATATACCAATTAAAGATTTGTTCAAGCCCAATCACAAGCCATTATTACGAATTATTTTTGAAGTAGCTTCTTCATAGAGAGGATGGATGACAGTAAATTGGTGAAAGAGATCTATGGAGCCAATGTGGAAGGTAACTTGAGTAGAGGACGACCACGGAGGACATACCTGAAGGGCAAGCAAGCACGAGCCGTGTTTAAACTAGCTATCGCGTGGGATAAAGCAGCCATCTCTTTCGCACTTACTTAGTATCGTATACTGCCATCTCATTCTAACCGTTATCGTGTCGATAAAATAGCGCTCGTGCTTGCCTTACGGGCCCAAATAGTGTGTGCTCAAAAAGGTCAGCGTCCGAAGCATGAACGATAAAAGAACATGTATGAAAAGATTTATGGATGTAAACGAAGCTAGAGAGGTTTGCCAGGATCGTACAAAAGTGGCGATCAATAGTCGCTGCTAGGGATGCACCGAAATTCGTTACACAGTCGATATTACCGAAGTTAAGCAGTTAAAAAGATAAGTTGAAGATATTCAATTTATAATAATGACCAAAAATGTAAATATATAAGTATAAATAAATAGCTTTCTGAGTTTTTGGTGTTGGTATTCGTCCAACAATGACGTGATAGCACAGTGGGTAGAACACCGCTTATTGTGCAGACAACTAGTGTTCTAAATCCTGATTAGGGCCTACACCAATTTGTATTTTCTAAAGATATATTTTATGGTTAATTTACTATGGTTGTTAACCGTGAGGGAAAACATCGTGAGGAAACCCACATGGCTGAGTTGTACTTAGTCATGTGACAGTGTATTCGTACGAAGCGGCGATTGGCCTGCCCTCTTATCACGTGAGTACACTGTCTAAGCAAAACGTGGGTACTCTGAACACTCGGTGACCATGTCAAGTGATGTTCAGAAGTATTAGTACTTTTGCCAACCCGTTCGTGGATATCCGGCGTGAACATTTAAGTCTTTGAGTTTTTACCTTAATAAAAAAAACAAAGCATATATAAAAGAAACTCATTATTAAACTAATCAAACAACAATATTGTTATTTATTATATAATACTTATTAAATATTTACTTTTATAAATCTAATACTTATATTTCTTTCTGACTTATTTTGAGTAACAAAACAATATCTACTATAAGTTTTAATTACTTATATTATTACAACTTACAGTCAACTACTTCTCCAACCAGCAAAATCGTGCGAAATTTAACCGAAATTCGGTTTTGGCATGTATTTATACCGAATATTCTGCCGAATTCGACATTCGGCAGAACCTACATTCGGTAGTGGCTACAGCTACATCCTAGTGCAATCTCGTTATACTCGCGAGATCTCGCGCTTTTATCGTCCGAGATTAATCTCTTTAAAAAATGGCGAGACTCGTCCTCTTGAGATGCATTCCCTAGTCCGGACGCCCTAGTTAAGGATCTTCATTTTCGAACTTTTTGAAACCAATCGATAGTGTTATGTTTCCTTAAAATAAGGTAGTGTAATATCCCTTCGAAATTGGAATAAAATAGTCGGTTAATAACCAAATTCCTGATATTTAATAGAAACTTTATGTTCTTAATTCTCGTTAATTTGACATTCATACATCTTCTCTCATGCCGGTTATTCCCACGGCTTAGGGATTTTATCCACCGACACCGTCACGTCTCCGAAAAAATATTTATGGCGGGGTCATATGACGAGACGGCTATCGTTTGTCCACCGCGACCGATCTTGGTGCTCACTCAGGTGCTCGCAAATGCTCAGTAGTAATTTGTAAAAATGTTACTAGAAAACTAAATTCGGGTGTGACTTTTCACAGCTGATAAGAGATATATAATATTTTATAATATCCAAAATATTTCTGGACATCCTAGACGTTTTGCTAGAAAAAGACGTAATCACAACACAATCAACTAAGAGTAAACGTGACGGAACTATCGTGTTTACAATTTTAAATTGATCTTTTGAATGCAATTTAATTACGATTTTATGCTTAGCGATGGAATTACTAGTACTACCGTCCGTACTGTACTATACTAGTACTATCGTCTTTTTGGTAGTTGTATTTTGTGGTTGGTTTCCCACACCTCGTTACACATGTAGGCATTTCAAAGTAATAGCATAACAATACTAATAAATATTTTTGGTGCACAAAACTACACAAACACACAGTTCGTAGTTCTAGTTATGAAACTAAAACAGTGCGTAGTTGAAATTTTCATGATTTTTTTCAATTAGTCGGACGTGTTGCGGATATCGAGTCAAGTGCCCTGTAAGCGGAATCTATTGGGGATTGGACACGCACGTCACACTTTAGTGCACTAGGTGCGTTTGAGCTAACTGCGCCAAGATTTAAAAGTGCTAACAGACGATCGAACATGTACGGCGCGCACCAGTGTTCGTGGTACGGACCGTACCAAAAACGAACGTGTGTAGCGTGGTTCGCCGCACATAATTATTATTATGCGATGGTGCGCGCCGTACATGTTCGATCGTCTGTAGGCTAGAGCGAGAGCGCACCGCACAGTGCGTGGTGCGCGCCGTACATGTTCGATCGTCTGTAAGCACTTTTACGTTACGATCTGTCGGCTTGAGGTAGTGGTCGAGGGCCGGACGTAGCGTCTCTCAGATTTGTTCGTTACATGTATGATATGATATTGGCTGAAAATTTATCGGGCATGGGGCGTCATCAGCGCGCATTTGTTTTGTTAACTAATAGTTCTTGGTAGCTTACGTGGTTGTGGAATTTTTCCTTAGCTCTGGCTACCCCTTCTAGGGATTAATAGCCGTGAATATTTGTAATGTTTTTATTATATTATTCCTAATTCATTCAAATATTGTGATTGTTTGCAAAAAAACACAAGACTGCCAATCAGCGAGATCTCGAAATATCATATAATTTACACTAAGTATAGTTGTATTCTTTTGTATCGCGCGTGACCTTGAGTAGTCATAGGAGTATCGAATCTATCAAGCACTACCTTTAGTTTAGTATCAATTTAGCGTAAGCAATATTCAATAATATCGATAGTTTTCAACTGGTCTGTAATTTCGATAGGAATATTAGGAGTAACGAACGAAGTTATACAACACTGTCGATGTGACTGTGTGTGAAATTTTATTCGCGCTCGCGGTGCGGACGGACAGGACGGATGTCATTTCAATAGTGGAAATGGAAACTTATTCGCGGGAATTCAATTCCGCACCGGGACTGAAGTATCACGTATGCGATTAAGTATAATATTATAGAGTGGTGAAATATCGCAGGGCCTGTCCCCTAACGAAGCTTGTTTGTCAATTGATAAAAGTGAGTCCATTTGATTACCATTGGTCACATCCTCTGACTGACTACCACAGTAAAGCAATTTGAACTTATTATTATGCCCGGCAGAAGTTCTCAAACTGTCAATCTAAGGTTGGCTTTTGATACATCAGTTTGTTAGTGTGAGTTAAACTAAGGTTTACATAGTGCGCTCCGCAAAATTGGCCCGGAGTTTCTTTAAAACAAAGCATCCTATTTTTATTCTCTTGCAAATACTTCTTATCATTATCACTAGTCTGGCTAGCTTTCTGTCTTCTTGTCTTTTTTGGGAAACTCAGAAAACAAGCGCTTTGGTCGGAGATAGGAGCACGAGCTAAATAACAAATATACTTCACGAACTGGGTCGTGAAAAATGGTGGTGGGGCGCGCAGAGCGAGGGGCTCCCCGCAGTACGGACTTAACTACAAATATACTTCACGAAGTAGACAGCATGGCATAGCGCATAGCATAACATGTTGGTGGACTGAGATTGACTGCTTGTTAAAATACATGCATGGGCATGGGGGTTTTAAAACTTAAAAAAAATACATATACTCGGCTATAAATCCAACAAAGGTGTTCCGGAGTTTTTAAAGTAGCAACTGGAAATTGATAAGCGAAAAGGTATGAATGAAAGTATGGTTGGTGTTGCTACTTTTTTCGCAATTAACGTTCATTGGTTAGAAAAGGAAAGTAGTAAAATAAAATGTAAATTATAATCGTAGAATTCGATACAGTTAATCAACTTCAATCCCACGGAAATTGAAATTGCCTTCATTCCTTGGACGGTTTATACATTGACTTTGTGCGAGAACACCTGTCTTTTCTGGCGCTAAAACTAAGGTTTAACCAAAAACTAAAATACTACATCTTTTTAGATCTTAAAGAATACACAATTAGAGAGATAAAGAATACGTCACGACTAGGGCATCCAATCCCGCAGCATTTTTGTGATCTCGGTATTTGCGGGATTGATATTTCTCAATCCCGCGGGATCTAGGTATTGGCGGGATCCCGCAAGTTTGTATGTGGTACATTAAATTGTATATTAGTAAATGTAGTGTAAGGATTGAAGGATACAAAAGAAATAAAAATCAACATAGCTTTATTAGTTTTAATTATCAAATCAAGCAAGAAGTACGATTATAATGACATATTATTATTTTTTGGAAATGTTTTCGTAAGATACATAATGTATCTAATGTAAAGCGGCCAGTACACAATGGCGGACGATGGCCCACTGCTCGCCATCGCCACTGTATACAGGGGGCAATGGTGCATGATGGCGGACAATTGCCGATCGTGGCGCGCAATGGCGCGCAAAGGCGAAGTTGTCGGTTTTTCGGGCACACTTCAAAGGAATCGTGGCGTAGCATGGCCGGTGGTGTTTCCACAATGGGCCATTGTTTAGTTCGTCACCGACCGCTCATAGATCCTTATACTTTTTTTTGGAATATTTTATTGCAAAATGTATTGATAATCACTATATGACGTAAAAATAACATAAATAGCGCCATAAATAAAATAAATTACATACATAATAATAAATAAATAGCTGCAACCATAATTGCTTCGACGTCCGTCGCAAGTGGATTGCCAGGCAATAATGAGCAATGGGCCATTGTGTGAACAGTGTTGCCAACAAGTCAAGACCTTATGTCGCCCAATTTTCAAAGCTTGAGTAGCCTAAGTAGCCCAATTTGAAATGAGGTAGCCTAAAGTAGTAGCCTAAACTACTAAACCACTTTTTTAACTATTTACTTATGTATTATATTTTAACTTCCTGTACATACAATAAAATCAGTACTTCACACTTAAACCTACAAGTCGTTTAAACTAGAGTCTGAAGTTATTTAAAGAAAATAAAAGTATCAAAACGTAATTTGAATGTTTTTGTTAATGAAAACCTCATGTGGGGATTATTAATAATAAATAAAGGAAAGAAAAACTAGAACTTGCGTTCCCTACCTCAGATATTTTTAATTTTCAATTTTTTTAAATTTTTGCAAACACTACTTTAAAGTGTAAAAGAAACCAAGGATAGAAGAATTTCGCGCTGGCAGCCATTGACATGATAGCTCAATTGGCAGAGCGACGGGATTGTATACTCGAGGTCGCGGGTTCGATTCCCGCCTGTGTCGAAGTTTTTCTTTCCTTTCTTTCTTTCCTTTATTTATTAGTGGTATCAAAACGTGTTTATTGTTAGTGTACTGTATTTTAAAGTTAAGGAAAGAAAAGATTTTAAATTTGGCGTGACCATGTGTCCTTGGTCGCAACAACCAATCTTTATATTTGTTCTACACGGTCGGTGGTTAGAATCAACTTGAGCAGTTCAATCGGAGCAGATGCTATTCTGACCAAGGCCGTTGAAATCAACCAAGTATTGGTATGAACAACAGACTTCCCCGCGGTCGGAAAGTGATCGTGTATAAGGCTTTTAAAGGTTAAGCGGATAAAAAATACCGATTCGAATAGTTCTAATTAACATACTGATTCGAATAATCGGTAGATTCGAAACTAAATATTCGCAACTCCATCTGTGATATTTTCACAGTAGTGCCAACATGATCTCGGAGGTATTTAGAGATAAAACGTTCAATATGGGTGAAGGGGTTTACCATCTTTTTATCTCGATCGTTGTTGTACCTATATCTTTTTATGTAGATTTTTTTTTGTGCTTATTTGTGTTGTAATTCGATTGTAAATTAAAGTAAACTTAATCTTTTTCGAGTAGCCTAAAAGGCGACCAGTCGCCTTTACGATTTTTTGGTCGCCGTTTTCCAATCTGAGTAGCCTAAATGGCGAAAAATCGCCTTCGTTGGCAACACTGTGTGTGAACACCAATTGATCGTGGCCAACAATTGCCAATTGCGAAGCGTGGCCCATCGTCGGCCATTGTGTACTGGCCGCTTAACATCTGCCAGGCGACGGCCGCGGCGATTCACTCACTCTTTTCTTTTCGCTGGCTTGTCAGTAGTCGCGCGGCAGCGCGCGTAGGAGGGTGTTTTTTTGCTGCAGATACATCCCGCGGGATCCCGCGCATGTAATCCCGCATAGTGCGGGATTGAAAAATGATGCGGGATCTCGGAATACCGGGATTGGATGCCCTAGTCACGACGAGCAAGAAATGGGTAGCTAATTGTAAAACTCTTAAAGATAGAAAGAGCTAGTACTGTGATTCTTTGTCCCTTCCCTTACGGTGTAACCTGCCCCCTGATTACGTATCTTTGCAACCACGATTGTGTCGCAATATTGTCGCTGTCAAAACTGTCAAAATGCGCACAAATTTTAGACATTCACAGCGAATACAGCGATAATCTTGCTAAGTAATTGTGACACAATCGACGGTCGCAGGGTTACCAGATGAGATTTCTTGAATTACCCCAGACTCAAAATTATTTTTCCCCAAAATGATACGTTTTTTAGAAAAATCCACCACTGAGATTTTTCAAATATTTTAAATAATTTCACATAATCGCCAGAGCAGTAAACATTTTCGGAATTAAACAGTAGTATGTAGCATTTTCTCACACCGTATCTCACCCTCATTATGTATACGGACATATTATACAGAGATCAAGTTAGCCACAAACTAAGTAGAACTTGTATTCTGGGATCGAACTCAACGATATATTTAGTATTATATAATATAACACACATATATAAATATAAATAACACCCAAGACTTAGAAACATTCATTTATGCATTTCCCATTAATTTTGCTTTGAGTGGGGATCGAACCCAACCTCTGCTAGTCACCATACCACCACCACTCATACATACCACTCGGCCCTAGACGTCGTCAATGTGGTCTGCCGTTTTCGTCTGCGGTGGTGGCGGAAAGAAAAAACTGAATATATTTACTGCCTACTATAGTTACGGAGAAAATATAAATAGAAATAACGTCTGCAGATTTGACGTTTTTGTCAAAATCTCTGAAAGTATTCATGGTAGCAAACAAACGTGTAAAAAAAATCGGAAAATCTCAGTGGCCACTGCTCCTTCTTTAGCCTGTCAGACCCTTTCGCAAGTGCAAATACGGTATTGAGTCCACGACAAGTTTCGTCTATCATAATGTCTGCAGAGCTGTTAAGTTCATGTCAAAAAGACGTTGGTGTTACTGCGAAGAAAAAATGCTCCGCAGTTACACTGGGTGAACAGCGGAGCATACCCCGTTTTTAATGTAGTACCTGTCCCGCTTGACGTCATCTGTCTAGTTTAGGGCATTTAAACCAATTTTCCTATTTTTGGTGAAACCAAACCATTTTTTTTAGTTTTAGTTTATAATTTATTATGTTTTTTATACTAATTTAGCTCCCTCAAATGACGGATATAGTGTGCAACTAGGGATTTCTATTAAGCAATATTTATTTATGTGATTGTCATTTTTATAATATTATCTACATTCATGTTGGTGTATCATTCAATATACGGTTACGTTATCAATGATATATCGAAGTGGATACCATGACAGAAGTTTGTATTCACAGCAGGTCCTCGAAGGTTCTCATCAGTGGGCTACCATTACATGTCCGCTTCGACAACATCGAGCCTCTCCTCTCGCAGTACGGAAACGTGCAGCACTGTGACAAAGTGACTTCGCGAGATCCTAATACACAAGCAGTGCATATTACCTTCGAGTCTCCGGAGCAGGCGCAGCTGTGAGTACAGGGCTCTTCTACGCTGCATTGCCTCGCATCCGAAACTTGGATTGCTTGCTTCCGCTTTGTCTTCTATTGTAGAGCACTGCTTTTTTTTGACAGCACAACTTTCATGGGTTTTGCCGTTCTTATTTTAACCCTTAATAAATACCTGCCTATTCTGTTTATTTATTTATTCATATGTTTGATAGAAGCTTGCCTAGCCATGATAATAATCGTGCCTCTTATATAACCACGCCTTAAGTTAATTGCAGCCTCTTACATCTCTCGTATCGCAAACTTCCACGGGGCTATACTATATAAAATTGTCGTTGTCCTTGCAAGCGCACCGTTTTGAATTTTGTATTATATTTTAAACATTTTGAATCTAGGTTGTTGCATGTTGACAAGAAAGAAATTTAATTTTAATTTGATCTGATGTATAATTTTGTTTTGTTTTCATTAGTTATTTCAATTTGCGTTTTTCTGTATCGTCTGTATAACAATTGGTAGAAACTTTATAGGTCAAGAACTTCTCTGTATTTTTATCTTATTTGAAATATTGTGTACCGTTTGTTTCTCAAATAAATAAATAAATAAATTTCGATGAATGATATTGCATATTTATATCTACATCTGCGACTAGCTTTGTTTCCATAGACGTATAATTCCCTAGCTTATCGTGGGAATCACATGCGTTCAGACAAAAAGCAACACGGAGACAGCGATAAAGCGCGCCACTTATAGTATAAGATCCCGCTGCTAAATCTCTACGTTCATAACGTACAAAGTCAAACACACATTTGAACGTAAGTTTATGAATAGGAGAATACACTGACAAGACGCAGCCAGGCAAAAGTGTTATAATGTATATATTATAATTTTTTTGTGTTTTTCCAATATATTAATTACGTTAAACTTATCTAGATCAGATAGAAAACATTCTTATAAAGGCGAGGGTCCGAAGTGAGAAGAATAAAAGAGCATCTCATACATGCTATAGAATAATTAATGTAAGGGAAGCAAGAGAAGTTTTTCAAGATGGTACTAAGTGGCGATCGATAGTCTCTGCCTACCCCAATGGGAATAATGGGCGTGAGTATAGGTAAGTAAGTAAGTATTAAAAAAATATAAATGTTGTTATTATTAAGTCATAAAATATAAAAAGAAACAATAGCACAATTTGTGAAATATATTTGGATATATCGCGTTTTTAACAGATGGCAACCCTAATTTGCGGCCGCTTTTTCACAGGCAGCTATGTATTATCATATTAGGAAAAAAAATTGCTTTAATTTCATATAAGAAATATGCGTGTAACTTATTAACGTATAAAACACTCCAAAATATAACCTACTTACACCTGGCTGCGAGGTAGTTGCGGCCGAATTTACAACGGCACCCATGGATTTTTATATTCTTTATATACACTGCTATGATGGGGATGTTATTATATTTCGAAAACAAGTGAACGAAATTTGTCTCCAAAAAATAATAAACATTAATTAAATTAAAATTACTTGCGGCCACTTTTGCCTGGCTGCGTCTTGTCAGTGTATTCTCCTATTCATAAACTTATGTTAAAATGTGTGTTTGACTTTGTACGTTATGAACGTAGAGATTCAGCAGCGGGATCTTATACTATTATCATGTCGTAGATTCTCATGGGGCGAAAAGTGGGCTGGAGAGACCCGCCATAGCACAATGAATGTTTTCGGACGAATGAAAGAAAAGTTCGATGAAGTTTTGGAATTCATTTGGTGATGTAGTGAGTAAGTGTGATTTAAATGAAAGGATTATATATAATGTTAGGGGGATTTTAATGGTTGGGTTGGTGTGACACGCAGCGATCGTGAAAGAGTATTAGGCAAATATGGATATTACATGGTGAATGAAAATGATGATAAATTGTTTGCAGTATATATGGAAAGGAATCTTGGTGTTAATAACACTATTTAAACACAAAGATATCCACGTATACATGTATACAAGGCATCGTGGTAGCGAGAAAAGTGTAATAGACTTTGTGACTGTGGATAAAATTTGTTGACAAGTTTATAAAGATTTCCTCGTCATATCACGAGTAAGGGGTCTGTCCAAGCTTTGGCGTCTTAGGACAAGAGTGTCAACTACTGAAAGTACAAGAATAAAAGTAGAAAATTTGGTAGATAATGAAAAAAATGGGAGATTGAGAACCTGGTTGAACGACTTAGTTGCGTAGAATAGACGGGGATGATATGAAAATAAAAGAAAACTAAATGTCCGACGCTAGTGCACTCACTTGCTCACTAGCAAAAGGAATAATCGAACATCAAGTTAGTGGGATTAAAAATTTGAAAGATGCGATGAATAAAAAGAAGAAAGCATGGCTCGATTTACTAACAATCAGAGCTTGTAAATGAATGTGTGTGTATAAATGACGAGAAATTAGAATGTTTTTGTTCATGAAAGCATCATGTGGGGGTTATTTATTAGATCGAATTCAAATGCGAGATCTGGACGAATGGAGCGAAAAGGAACTCTCAGATGACTTCCAAAGTAATCAATTTTTTTTGAAACTACTTCAGACGTGAAAGGGGAGTTTCACAAAACACAAGTTCAAGTGTGATGAAGGATGAAAAAGGTTAACTAATGGATGGAACAAGAATAAAAAGAGTGGAAGGATTAATTTGAGGGTCTCTTTGGAAAAGAGGGTGATCAAGCAATTGATAGCGAAGTACCATAATTGTGACGAGGTAATGGGTGACGTGTCTGAAAGTGTCATAAGTATGTAAGAAATTGTAAAAACCCAGAAAAGTATGAAACTAGGGAAAACGGCAGGGTATGATAGGGTACGTGTCGAAATGCTGATTGATAGTAAAGGGCTTGTGGCTTTATGGCTACTTCCTATTTCAGGAGTGCTGGGCACTTGGCAAAGTACCAAAAATTGGTGTATTGGTAAATTAGTTCCAAGAGATCTCGCCGGGCCGCGTTTTCCGGCATCACAACCCGGCGGTCTGTGTTGAAAGGAGCATGACTATTTTATGTATGAAAACTAGACTGCCGACATATGTCAGCGGCCCGGCGGGCTAACTGTGTATTGCGATTAAGTCATTTGAATGAAATGGAATGAGAGTGAATATGGGCAAAACCAAGACAAAGGCGTTTGAGAGCGACGTGAGATTGTTATAGGTGGCAAGAAAGTGGAACAAGGAAATAATTTGTACATCTGGGGAGTTTGTCTTTAGGGATGGAAAATGTGAGGAAGACATCGAAAGGAGAGTCAAAAAGGGAAATGCTGTGAATTGAGCCATGAACGGTTTGATATTGAGCCAGTCGCTGCTGTCAGAAAAGGATTGAATTGCTGTTCATAATGCTGTTCTGGTTCCCACGCTGATGTTATGTAGTGAATGTTGGGCATGGCAGAAGCATAAAAGTAGAGTTAATGCAGTGGAAATGAGATCCGTCGGAAGCATATGTAATGTAATGTTGTGTGATAGACTAAGAAATAGTATGATTCGTGAACGAAGTGTGAAAGATGACGTATGACGTAGTATGCAAGATAGAAAAAGGAATATTAAGGTGGTTTGGGTTGGGCACATAGAAAGGATGGATGACCGTAAAGTGTATTGTTAGTAGAGGAAGGCCTTGTTAAACGTTTCTAGACCAGATAGAAAACTATCTTATAAAGGCGGGGGACCTAAATGAGAAGAATAAGAGCATGTATGAGAAGAACAATAAATGTAATGGATGCAAGAGAGATTCTTCAAGATCTTGGCGATCAATAGTCTCTGATAGATAAGTTCTCAAAATCAGTAAAAAGTTAAATAAAGTTTTTTAAGGAAATCAATTAGTTAACAGACGGACTAATTAATTTGTAATTATATTACTGTTTGTTTTCAGAGCTGTGAATGGCCTTAATGGTTTCGAATTAGAAGGTACTAGACTTAAGGTAGAACCCGTGGAACAAAATGTACGCGGAGGAAGACGCGGGCGGCCGGGTGGCGGCCGTGGCGGCGGTCCCCAGGGTGCTGGCAGACCCACCGACTTTCCCTTACGGTTGCTGGTGCAGAGTGACATGGTCGGCGCCATCATTGGTCGCCAGGGTAGCACCATTCGGCTCATAACGCAACAAAGCCGAGCTAGAGTTGACGTACACCGTAAAGAAAATGTTGGCTCACTTGAAAAGGCTATCACAATTTATGGTAATCCTGAGAACTGTACGAATGCTTGTCGAAAAATTCTGGAAGTAATGCAACAGGAGGCCACCAACACGAATAAAGGGTAAAAGTTAATTATGTGTAATTTAATATCATTCTTTATTTGTTTGTAACATTCTCATAATGATTGTATCTTTACAGCGAAATATGCCTGAAAATACTAGCACACAACAATTTGATTGGAAGAATCATAGGAAAAGGTGGTAACACAATCAAGAGAATCATGCAAGAAACTGACAGTAAAATCACAGTTTCCTCTATCAACGATATAAATAGCTTTAATTTGGAGAGAATTATCACAGTAAAAGGAAGTATTGAAAACATGGCAAAAGCTGAATCTTTAATATCAGCCAAACTACGTCAAAGCTATGAAAACGATTTGCAGGTATTTAATATGCAATTATAATGTATGTCGATCAACTATATAATTTAGCTGTAATTGTTAACGTATTCCTTATATTTAGGTTTTGGCGCCACAGAGTGTGATGTTCCCGGGTCTACATCCCGTAGCTATGATGTCAACCGGGCGTGGCTTTTGTGGAGCACCACCACCGTTTGGACCGCCTATGTATGCACCTTTACCAGGACAGGGAGGTGCCCAGCAAGGAGCTGGCGATTCACAGGTGTGCATTATAATTATAAATAGAATTTATAAATATTCATATAAAATACCGTAAGCGTTCCTGATATTGAGTTCTAATTAATGTTTCTTTTAAGCAGGAAACAACATACCTCTACATACCAAATAATGCTGTCGGAGCTATAATAGGAACAAAGGGCTCCCATATTCGCTACATTATTAGGTTTAGTTCGGCATCAGTGAAAATTGCTCCACTGGAACAAGATAAACAACCTGAAGGACCCAATGCACAACCAGAAAGAAAAGTCACAATAGTTGGCAGCCCTGAAGCACAATGGAAGGTATTTATAGATATTATATTTATTTGAAAGATTGCGTTAAGAAAACGCTTGTGGTGTGGAGTTAAGTTAAAGATAAGTCGTGTGGAGTATGGCTCTTTAACACGGTCCGGTTAGCGTTGACCCGGTGCCGGCATCAGGTCACAAATGTGCGAACCTGCCGGAAAATCTGTGCCGCCAGTCCGTATGGAGGCTAATGAAGAAAGATATTAGCGATACATTTCGACGCTCAGAAGATCATCCACGCGGCTCAAAGACCAGGCTCGGCACGCGCGTCGGGATTTGTCTCATGGCCCAGCTTCATCACAGGGGGGTTCGTCCGCCCCGGTCATTGGCCACCTCCCCAGGCGATGGAGGGAGGGGTGGCTATCCCCATTTCTGGGGAAAACTCCTCACCCTCGGGACCGATGTCGGGGCGGTGGGCAATGGAAAGGGCCAAGACACGCGAGTTCCCGGGGCAGTGGTCGCCCGTCGGGCGGTCGTGCGTGTAGCGGGGCGATTCCGCAAAGGTACTCGTAGCGACAGTTGTCCGCCCGGTCGTACAAACGACGGGCCAACCCCACCACGAACTCCTCCACGGTCTCGACCCGGAGATCACGATGTATCGTGCTGTTACGCACGTACCGCCCCGCTTTCACCAATTGGCGGAGCACCGTGTTTCTGAACCCTCTGCAAGCGTAGCTTGTTTTGGGTGGAGAGTAGGCCATACCAGGTCGGCGCCGCGTAGGTCAGGCGGGAGCGTATACATGTTTTATATATACGCAGTTTGGGTCGTAGTGGCAGGTCGAGTCGAGCACCGGCCGCAAGACCGACCGGGCCCCGAGGGCTCTAAGGCGGACGTGGTCCACTATAGAACCCATACGGAGATTGCGGTCGATCTTGCAGCCCAGGTAGTTGACCGAGGTCTGCCACTCGATGCTCTCGCCGCACAACGTCAGCGGCGCGAGCCCGGTCAGCCGTCTCACCCTGGTGATCAGGGCGGCCGTCTTCCCGACGTTGACGGCCGTCCTCCACCGACCAAGCCAAGCCGGCAGGAATCCAGGACACGTTGCATCTTGGCAACCGCTACCCGGGGCCGACGTGACAGGGTTGGGGGAGAATTGGCTCTCGAAATGATCCGCCAATATCGCGGCACGGTCCGACGCGGAGTAGCAGCGTTTGCCACCCGGTCGAAGATGGGACAGACCGGGGCCGGAGCTCGGCTGAGCTTACTGTTCAGCCGATAGAGGGTGGCGTCGTCCTCAGAGGTCTTCTCCACTCCAACACAACGTTCTCAATGAGGTTTTCTCACGACCACCCTCGGAACTCCGTTATCGCATCCTTGATAAAGGATGTGCTAGCATTTAGCTGCCTCTTCAGAGCCGGACAGCGACAGCGCGACCATTGGCGGCTCCCGCTTGTCGCGTAGCTTCCACCGGAGGTGCTCCGGCAGGAGGTGGCGACCCGCGAGAGCCGGTTGAGGCCGGGCTATTGTTGCGCCAACCTTGGCCGACGCAATGGCCGAAGCTAAAGCCTCGGCCAGCTCGTCGACGTCGGTGGCGCACGATTTCCCCCTCGTTGGGTGAAACTCCTCCATTTTGGAGGAGTATACATCCCCGTCAATCTTGACCCGGGTGGGAAGGGGATGCCGGAAGTCAGTGTTCATTCCGAGAGCCAGAAGAACGGGGAGCTGCTGCGTGTCAGCGTCATACAGCACCTCGATCGCCGTCGGGCATGTTATTCCCGACAGTACAGCACCTCGATCGCCGTCGGGCATGTTATTCCCGACAGCAAAGCTATATCCAGGACATCGGGAAGATGCTTCGGGTTGGCCGGGTAGTGCGTCGGGGTGCAGGGGGCAACGACCGTATAGTCGTTGTCCTCCGCATCCCTCAGCAGTCCCCGCCCAGCTGAATTGTAGGTGGCCGAATTCCACTGCGGATGCTTGGCGTTGAAGTTGCCTAACACCACAGTGGCGGTACGGCCATCCACTTTGTTACGGATGTCCTGGGGATAGAAGGGGTCGTCAGGCGGTTTGTAGGCGGCGTACACCTTGATTAACTTACATTTTTCCGTTTCTTTTGTATTAATAAAATGATAACTCGTGCTTAAATTTGAATATTAGCTCCAATAAGTGAAAACAGAGCTCTGGACACGGAGGAATATTATGCTTTAATTTTGTATAAAAACCTTACATTATGGCCTTTTAGAAATCCAAGCAATAACTAACTAGGCCGAGGCTATTTTCACACCAGTTTTTATATTAATAATGGTTTTACGGCCCTGGTTTCTTGATTTTTGAGCCAACCGAAAATCGATGTTAACTTACGATACGAATGACTCCCTTACTAAAAGTATAAAACAAAGCACAATTAAGATTTTTTTCAGTAGCTTTAAATTGAATATTACTTGTAAAGTAAACTGTTTTGTTTCGATACTTGTTCTGCAACCTAAGATTCCAGTAATTTTCAGTTTTTGCTTGTACTACTACAACAGCTCACAAGTCACAACCCATAACATTACTATCATCCCACATTAGAATCAATTAAATATAAGCGAGAAAATTAAATAAAACACTATAAAACAATCCATTAATTTCATATTCATCCATCCATCGATCCATCTACGTCAATCTTCGGTGTCAATAGCCAAACATTGACGGAAACGTCAACTAAATCTCACAGCTAATCTTCCCGCCAAAAGATTCTCATTATTTTCGGTCGAATCAGCAGTCAAATATTAATAAGACTTACCTATTTATAGATTAGAGTATCATATTGTAATGTATATACATAGTTTTAATTTACTTCATCATTATTATTACTATTTCATTGCACCGACGACGATGGTTCATTTTCTTATCGATAACGGGTCTGCGCGTACGCCCCTTACGCCCCTCACTATGATTTACGACCGAGTTTACACAGACGAAAAACATTTAGTATAGTTGGTAGGCATACAGATATGAGTGATATGACACATGTAAGTCGTTGGGGATTTTAGTGTAAAAACATCATTACAGGAGTTTGAAATTTTTTCATGTGACTAACATTATTTTTTTTTTGTTAAAGGCCCAGTACCTGATCTTTGAGAAGATGCGTGAAGAGGGTTTCATGTCCGGATCTGACGATGTCCGACTGACAGTTGAGATTGTTGTACCATCGTCGCAAGTGGGTCGCATCATAGGAAAAGGAGGTAAACAATTAAAATGGAGAACAAGTTTAGGTTTCTTAAATCCCTATCTGATTGCATATCTACTTCATTGCATCGATGTTAAATCAGTGATCGTAATCGTATATTTAGTTAGGTTATTTTAAAATAAATATTTGATCTACTAGATAACGTATGATTTAAGTGAACGCAGTTAGTAATGTAGTAATGTGCGTTGCAGGTCAGAACGTGCGCGAGTTGCAGCGCGTGACGGGCTCGCTCATCAAGCTCCCGGAGCAGCCGCAGCAGCCGGGCGGCGGCTCGCAGGACCCGGACACCACCGTGCACATCGTCGGGCCGTTCTACAGCGTGCAGGTAAATTGCATTCTTTCATTATGCTATATGCGAACGTAGTTTCTTATTTCTATGTCTTTATTGTGAGACCTAGACAATAACAATAAATTGAATGCTATGAGTTGACAAAGCCAAAACCAATGACGCTATTGTGAATTATGACAGTATGTGATATATTTTTATTGGCGTTAGTTTATTTGTATACTAATTCTGTACAGCTTTTTCCTGAACGTGTTTTGTTATGTGCATA